>JAJQXH010000026.1:765000-1025000 GCA_022343465.1 Oscheius sp. G VE-2021
TCGACCGACCCCCCCCCCCCCCCCCGAATAGGGCGCCCACATGTTTTCATTAATGTTTTTGTTTATTTAAAATTCGTTTTAAACTATTTTTATTAAAAAAATAATTTTTTTGCACTAAAATAACCTGTTTCTGGTTTGTTTTTCGGTAATAAGCGGGTAAGTTCCGCGTTTTCTCAAGTGTTTGTTTTTTGTGGCACTGGGTATCAACAAACACAACCGCCGTCTACATAGCTTATTTCATTTGCACCCGATTTCTGCTGGTTTTCTTGAAAACGTGACATTTTCTCCTAATCTGTGCTTTATTTCCGAATAAGAAGGGCATTTTCAGTGCGGGGAGTACGCGGTCAATAGGGACAGATTTCGACACAACTGCACTTTCTTCGTATTTAGCAGGTACGATAGAGGGAGAGAGAGGCCTTTTAGGAAACTGAAACGTAAATTGCAAAAGATTTTTTGGGGCATTGGAACCGTGCCTTTATGAAGGCAATTCTCCTGGAATATTCGTGTACCCCTCACGAGTATGGCGGGGATCCAGGGCACCGCCGTCCGCTTATTTACCGGAGCGTGGAGGAGGCGCTCCGCTGTTTAGAAAAGGCGCTCGCTTAAGTAACGCCGATTCGCTACGGGTTTGGGTCGCAGCATAATCACACAGAGACGCAGAGAGTTCCAGTCACTTTTTCCTTGTATCTTTTTTAAATTTAGTGCGTTCATACTTAACATAAGTTACTAATGTAGTTTTTTTTAATATTTTACACTATTTTATTTTAAAATCGGGTGTTTCTATAATATATTTCTTCGTTTATCAAAAATTCTGGGTCCCACAACGCCCGAGGCAGTCCTTTAATATGCAGCTCTCGTAGCCGCTTAGTTTTCATTTGTTTCCTTTTGTTTTCTTCGCCGAATTCAATTCAATTTATTTATTTTTGAATATATAAATAGATAGTATGCCCTTTATTCCATTGCCAGTCTCTGAGTAACCAAAAATCCATCAAAACGCGTCATTTACGCTCGAATTTTGGCAAATATCGCCATGGTTTTGAAACTAGCGCCTCCACCCCAATTGTCCGATAAGAAATGGCTATCGGGCGTTGTGTTAGACGGAGGGCGTTGAGTCATCAAAGAAAACATCGCGTTGCTATCATTCTCCGACCGAATGGCGGCTTCCAACCGGCGTTCGCTCAACATTCTCACCGAGGACACCTGTCTTCGGGGAGAATTCTCATCACTCGCTTGTCTTTCTGCCCTTCTCCCCGTTTTATTTCTAAATTTAGAGTTATGTTCAGCTTAGTCGCTCGTCGTCCGTCTGTACTTCGTACTTTTGTGCGATTGAGGCCGATTTCTTCCTCCTCTCGCCAAATAGAACCGAATAGGTGAGCACTCTTCAGATTTAGTTGCAGACTACAAATGGCGTCAAAGTAGAGTACATGCAGGATCAAACCTTCACTTTGCTTGCGTCTCAATCGAACCCTCCTTTGTAGGAAGTCCTTCAGAATTACAGCACCGCGTGTTTCTGGAGACAGCAGCTTTTTGTAGTGTCCCCGGGTTCAAATTATCGGATTGCAGGCCGTTGTCATGACACAGCGCCAGATGTACTTTGGGGGTTGGCGCGGCAAATTGCAGGTTTCCCGAAAAGACGAATTGGCGGTTTATCCGCCACCTAGTTATTATTTTGTCGATTTTTTCCCTTTTTTTCACAAATTAGCCTTTCGAATCGGTAGTAAGCCCTGGAACAATCAATTAATTTCACTTTTGTCATCATTTCACTCCACGCGCTGCGGTTTCTCACTGGTAAACAGTGGGTTGAATAATGCTGATGCAATCAGCCGCGCGGTTCACTTTAATGTTCCGAAATGGATTGGTCTGCCTTACTATTTCCATATTTCCAGAACTCTACGTGTTCTATTCTTCGTCAATAGTCGTCCGCTGTGTACCGCATCTACAATGGCCAGTCCGGGATACGTGGCCAACAGGGTTGACGACATCACCAAGTCTCGCTTTGATCAGAAGGAGGTAAGGAAGAGATAGAGACAGAGCGAGAGAGAGAGAGAGGGGGAAATAAATACAGAGACAGAATCCATCTCCTCCTTTCAGTACCGTGGTATCGAGCTCGTCAATGGACTGAAGGTGCTTCTGATCTCCGACCCCACTACCGACAAATCCGCCGCTGCGATGGACGTCTCCTGTGGTATTCCCTCCCCTTTGGCCGCCCCGTACTCCTAATTTCCAGGCCACCTGATGGATCCGTGGGAGATGCCGGGGACCGCCCACTTCTGCGAGCACATGCTCTTCCTGGGAACGGAGAAGTACCCGTCGGAGAACGAGTACAGCAAGGTGGCCGTGGTATTCAAGGGTTACAGTAACCCCTTTTTAGTTTATTGATGCGAACGCTGGAAAATCGAATGCGTACACTTCGACCGATCACACCAACTACCACTTTGATGTGAAGCCGGATCAGTTGGAGGGCGCCCTGGACAGATTCGTCCAGTTCTTCCTCTCTCCCCAGTTTACGGAGAGTGCTACCAGTCGGGAGGTAGGACCTAATTTAATTTGTAGCCGCTGTTGTGACCTGGGGCAATGAGCACTTACGGCTCTATCCTGGATTAGCGGTCCATACGATTATAGCGTCCCTTAAAAAATATAACTGTTCATAAAATTTAATTATAGCGGTCCTTAAAAAAATTAAATTTTAGACACTTTCACTTTCAAACAAATTTAATTTTAAAATTTTTTTATTTTATTATTAAATTATAGCGGTCCTTAAAAATTATAGCGGCCATAAAAAAAGTTGAAAATTAAAAATTCTTATTATATTTAATTTTTGTACGTTTTTTTTTTTTTTTTTAAATTTTCGACACTTTCACTTCCAAAAAAATTTAATTTAAAAAATAAATTAAAAATTGCATTTTATTGTATTAAACATTTGTAATGTCTTTTTTTTTAAATTTTCGACACTTTCAGTAGATTTTTTTTCTTTTTCTCAACCTGTATTTTCTCTCTTTCTCTTTATATATAGAAAATTTAAAAAAAAACCAAAACATTACAAATATTTAATATAAAAAAATGAAACTTAATATTTAAATAAATTAAATTTTTTTTTAAATTTTTTGAATATGCCAATTTTTTTTGTTAATTTTCAACTTTTTTTATGGACCGCTATAATTTTTAAGGACCGCTATAGATTAAAGGCCGCTATAATTAAATTGTATGGACCGCTAATCCAGAATAGAGCCGGACTTCCTAGTTAATGACCTATTTCCAGGTGCTTGCTGTAGATTCCGAGCACACGAACAATCTGAAGAATGACAGCTGGCGGCAGCTGCAGGTGGAGAGGTCCATGTCCAGGTCCGGCCATGACCTTGGCAAGTTCGGCACCGGAAACAAAAAGACGCTCGAGGACGACGTCGTGGCGAAGGGATTGGAGCCGCGAGAGGAGCTTCTGAAGTTCCACAAGAAGTGGTACAGTAGCAACACGTAAGATCCAACAAGGAGGAAATACGGCTGGATTCAGAATGTCCTGTGCCATTCTCGGAAAGGAGAGCCTGGATGAGCTGGAGCAGCTAGTGGAGAAGCTGCAGTTCGACCGCATCGAGAACAAGAATGTGGAGAGGAAAGTGTGGACCGAACATCCTTACGGCCCGAAGCAAATCAAACGGCGTGTTCAGGTGGAGTCAGGCTCCTTGTTGAAATGATATTGCTGGTTCAGATCGTCCCCATCAAGGACAGTCGCTCGCTGAAGATCTCCTTCCCCACGCAGGACATCTACAACAAGTACAAGACGCAGCCCGACCACTACCTCTGTCAGTTCTCTCTCTCTCTCTCTCTCTCTCTCTCTCTCTCTCTCTCTCTCTCTCTCTCTCTCTCTCTTCTCTCCCTTACCAATCGTTTCCAGCCCACTTGATCGGACACGAGGGCAAGGGCTCTCTCCTGTCGGAGCTGAAGCGCCTCGGCTGGTGCTCCTCCCTCTACTGCGGCCAGAGGCGCATCGCCAACGGAATCGCCACCTTCGACGTCATCCTAGATCTCAGCATCGGTGGGAGCATCTTGTTCACAGGTGACCTTGTCCTCTTCAGATGGACTGAAACACGTGGAGAGCATCATTGAGAGAGTCTTCCGCTACATCGCCATGTTGCGCAAGGAGGGCGCCCAGGAGTGGGTTTTCAAGGAGTTGACGGAACTCGGCAACAACACTTTCCTCTTCAAGGTATCTGCAACGTTCTTCAGATGCATAACCCCTTTTCAGGATAAGCAGCAGCCATCCAGGGCGGTCACTGCCCTCTCTGCCACGACTCAGTTGATTCCCTTCGAGGACGTGCTCTCCTGCACCTCTACGATGCCTCACTTCGACCCAGGTATCCCTTTCCCTCTTTAAATTACTTCAACCTCTTTTAGTCGCGATTGAGGAGATATTGGAGAAATTGACGCCCGAGAACATGTTCTACCGCGTGGTGGCTAAGGAGTTCGCTGGAATGGAGGGAAACACGACGGAACCCATCTACGGAACGGAGATTCGGATCGACGACATTCCGGAGCAGGCGATGGAGAAGTTCCGCAGGGCCATGGCAGAGCCCAACGGGGAATTCGCCCTCCCGGAGAAGAACGAATACATTCCGACGAAGTTTGACATGAAGCCCAGGGAGGCTGTCAAGAGGTTGGTACTCTTTCTTTCTCTCTCTCTCTATCTATCTATCCCTCTCTATCTCTCTCCCTCTCTCTCTCTTGCTCTTGCTCTCTCTCTCATAGGTGCATGGGACTTCAACTTTTTCAAAAAAAAAAAAATCCCGTCTGATTTTTTTAAAAATCGAAATTTAAAAATGGGCTTATTTCACTTTAAAATCTGAAAATAATTATAATTTTGTAATTAGCCTGTATTCGTGCTCCAATACAAATGTCAACTTTGGCCGGAATTTAAAAAATTCAAATTTTACTTTAAAAAATTTTAAAACCTGATTTTTTTATATATACATTAAATCCATTGGACGTCCCTGCACCTATGCTCTCTCTCTCCTTCTCCCCTTTCGACTATTCCTCTTACTTCCTTTTTCAGCGAGCACCCTCGCGTGATCCACGACGACAAGTGGTCCCGTGTGTGGTTCAAACAGGACGACGAATACAAACTGCCGAAGCTCGTGACGAGCGTCTCCCTCACTTCCCCCGTGGTGGACCGCTGTCCCCGCAGTGCCCTCATCACCCTCCTCTACCTGATGGCCTTCGATGTACTCTCTTCTTCCCTGCCTCTAACCACCCTCTTTTCAGGACGGTCTCGGAGAGGAGACCTACAATCCCTGTCTCGCCGGTCTGGGGTTCCGTCTGGAGCCGACCCAGTGCGGTTTCCAGCTGGAGGTCTCCGGCTACGATGAGAAGCAGCCGCTGTTCGTCCGTCATCTCGTCAAGCGCCTCATTAATTTCGTCCCGGGTATGTTCCTCCTCTTTCTAAAGCTGCATGGGACATCAACTTTTTCAAAAAAGTTCCCTGCTAATTTTTGTTTACATAAGGGTCCCCCCTTTGGTGAAAAATAGGAAAATCGAAATTTGAAAAATGGTTGATGTAAACTACACATAAAAACACAGGTGGAACGCTTAATGTACGAGAACATGGCGAATTTCAACCGAAAACAGCTTTTTACCCTGGAATCCATCAAATTTCAAGGGCAAACTGGATTTTTTGTGTTTCTCATCACCAAACGTCCTAGCCGATCGAATAAAACCACCAGCAACATTCCTACTTATCTCCATAAAAAGATAATCAGGATTTTAGTCTACAAACAAATTTGACTGGGTTACGGTAACGAACCAGATACGTAATTTTACAATTCTGAGGAATCCCATCAATATCCGAAATGTGGGCACCTTGTTTTGGTAGAAAAAAGGTTTTAATATTAAAAAAATAAATAAAAATATAACAAAATATATTTACTTTATTAAAATTCGTAAAAAATATTTCCTGTCTGATTTTTTCTGAAAAAGTTTTCCTGGCTGATTTTTTATAATATATGCGTCCAACGCATGGGGTGTTCCTGCACCTATGCTTTCTAAAGAGCTAATATCTTCGTTTAGATGACGTCCGCTTCCATGTGCTCCTCGATAGTGTGAAGAGGTCCCTGGAGAACTTCTTCCACTCGCAGCCCTACATCCTCGGCCAGCACTTTATGAAGTGGCTCCTTGCCGAGAGGGTATGGACCAAGGAGCAGTTCCTCGCCGTCTGCAAGGGTAAATAGCCACCAGGACCACGAAATGTCCCTTTAGATATCTCCGTAGAGGATGTCACCCTCATGAGGGATCAGATCCTGCAGGCCTTCCACGTCGAGTACTTCTGCCACGGAAACGCCACCGAACAGGTTTCGTCCATTGTGATACGGTAACCGTCTCTTTTCCAGGAAGTGCTGGATTTGGCCGGTGACGTCACCACAATCCTCACCACCACCGGACTCTACAACCGCCCGCTCTTCGTGAACGAGTACGCCCCGCTGAGGGAACATGCGCTGGAGCATGGAGACTGCATTCTCTACCGCCACTTCCAGAAGACCCATGAGAGCTCCTGCGTGCGCCTCCTCTTCCAGGCGGGAGTACAGGTACCGTAATCTCTCACAAATTGGTCCTTTAAAGGGACCGTCAGTAATTAATTAAAATTAAAATATATATATATATATATATATATATATATATAATTAATTAAAATAAAATTGAGAAAAACGCCCCTGATGGTCCCTTTAAACAACCGAATGGATGAATCCAATGGATGCATTGCAGAACACCAGGGACGACGCCTTGGTCAGTCTTCTGAATCAGCTGCTGAAGGAATCTGCCTTCAATCAACTGAGGACCAACGAACAGCTCGGTTAGTCTCTCTCTCTCTCTCTCCCTCTCCCTCTCCCTCTCACTCCTATCTCTCTCTCCCTCACTCTATCTCTATCTCTATCTCTCAACCTCCGCTTCCAGGTTATATCGTGTCCAGCACCCCTCGTCTCTCAAACGGAACCCTCGGTTTCCTCATGGTCGTCCAGGGCAAACACGAGCCGGACTTTATTCTCAGCCGTATCGAGGCCTTCCTGGAAAACGCTCGGGTACTCATTTCTCCCCCACCCATCTAAGAAAGATGTTCAGAAGGAGTTGGTTGAGATGTCGGAGGAGGACTTCAACTGCAATGTCGAGGGCCTCATCTCCCATCTTCTGGAGAGGCCGAAGACGCTCAAGGGACTCTACAAGGAGTACTACGCCGAGATCGAGAACCGCCACTATGACTTCGACAGAAGTGGGTTTATTGAAGGTTTTCTTCCTGCAATTCGTGTACTTCTACGGCGATATGTTAATTTAGGCAGGAACGAAGTGGAGATGCTGCGCCAGTTCGAGAAGAAGGACGTCCTGCAGTTCCTCGACAAAAAGATCGTCCAGGGGGCCCCGGAGTCCAGAAAGGTACCGTATCTGTCTCTCATTCACTCTTCCCTCTCGTGGACCCATTAAACCCCCATTTCCAGGTCGGAATTCTCGTTCACGGAAACGCCGACAGTCGTGGGTCCCTCCGCACCAAGCGTGAGGCCTCTACCGGTGACGACGCCCCCAGGGTACGTTCTGTTTCTACAGTTGCCCTCCTCCCTCGGCTACCGTACCTCATTAACGCCATCTTTACAGAACGAGATCGAGTGCTTGTACAAACTGCGTGACGGACTGGGCCTCTTCGCCAGGCCCAGGGCCAAGATGGACCTCCGCCCCTTCGGAATCGAGGTGATGGAGCACGCCGGAGCCAAGCTGTAGATCAATTCTCCCTACCGGTATTCCCATTCTCTTTCTGTTATGACCGCCTCCTCCTTGTTGAATGTTCTATATTTGGTTGGCTCAATTTTTATCTGGAATAAACAGTGCGTGAATGGTTGGAATTAAAGGGGCTGGGGGAGGGATAGAAGGGGATACTAACTGCCAAGTTCTTGGAGATTGGAGCATGATTCTTTGAGAAACGAGGTCTCTTCCACAGCAGTCATCGACAGGACAATCAGACGCCAGATAAAGACAAATCGCTCGCTCTTATAGGTACCGTCAGGGGCCTTTTGCAAGTTTATTTTAATTAATTATACATATTTTTCTTATTTAGGTTTCAATATTCGATTTTGTTCAAATTGCCAGATAAACTAGAAATCTTACATTTCTCCCTTGAAACAATTCTTTCCAACGACTTCCAGCAAAAGGGCCATGCGCAACTGCTGCCGCCCGCTGTTTACAGGACTGTATGCGGCATTCGGCATGTTGGAGCTGTGCCAAAAAATTTTGTGCGGCAAACGGTAGCTCATTTTTCAAAAACCGAAAATCAATGGAAATTCAGTATTTTAAGTTGGAAAATGAGGAAATGCTAAATAATTGTCTTTAAATAGTGTATGAGTTGTAAGAATACCCCCAAGCACTAATTCCATGCTCAAATGTGTCCGCTGCGGACTTCTCTCGTTGTCTGCGTCTCACCGCGAGAGAGTTGCGTCCAACTGCCGTACGGCATTAGCGGCGCCGGGAGGGGTAGGCGGCGGCTAGGCCACGCCCACCGTAATCTTGCGAAGTGTCGCTTTGTGAAAAATACAGTGATACTGTAACCCGCAAAAGGACCCTGACGGTCCCTTTAATGAATCGTGAGAACAAGCTAACAAATAAACGGTACTTCATTTCGATCGAAACGGCGCTGTCTGCCGAAAACTCCCAGCATTGGATGTGAAACTGTTCGGAACCGTTGAAACTGCCGTTGTCTGTGTTTTTTCTTAAAATTTTCTCGAGTTATTTTCTCAAATTCTGCTTACTAGATGTTAAAATAAAGGACAAAAGAAATTGTCGGTAGGATTTGTTCACAAGAACCATTGCCGCTACCCCTGCAGATGAGGAGACGCTTCTGATGGCGAAACAAACTGTTAGAAGGTCTGAAACTGGTAAGTTTAAAAATAAGAATGATTTATGACCACTGCGAGGGACTTTTAGGAATAGGATGAATGTGCCAACACAGACTGGAGTGGCCATGATGAAGCCATAGACGACCATCTGAAAAGACCATAAAAATCATACAGGAAATCTTTTGCGAATTTTAATAAAGTACAATATTTTTGTTATATTTTTATTTAATTTTTAATAGTAAATCCTTTTTTTCTACCAAAACAAGGTGCCCACATTTCGGATATTGACTAAACCTCTGATTATCTTTTTATGGAGATAAGTAGGAATGTTGCTGGTGGTTTTATTCGATCGGCTAGGACGTTTCGTGATGAGAAACACAAAAAATCCAATTTGCCCTTGAAAGTTGATGGATTCCAGGGCAAAAAGCTGTTTTCGGTTGAAATTCGACATGTTCTCGTAAATTAAGCGATCCACCTGATTTTTTCGCGTAGTTTACATCAACTAATTGAAAATTATTAATTTTGGTTACAACACATTTTATAAAATCCGGCTGCAATATAAAAAAAATCAGGTTTTAAAATTTTTTAAATGTAAAATTTGAATTTTTTGAATTCCCGCCGAAATGTACATTTGTGCTGGAGCACGAATGCTGACTAATTACAAAATTTCAATAATTTTCAGATTTTAATGTGAAATAAGACCATTTTTCAAATTTCGGTTTTCTTATTTTCAACCAAAGGGGGACCCTTATGAAAAAAATCAGCTGGGATTTTTTTTGTTGTTGAAAAAGTTGATGCCGTAACCTGGGCAATTAAAGTCTTCGTGAGTAACCAATGCAGTTCAGCCGTCTTCTTTGACATATTCAAAGACTTGCTTTTCAGAAGATGTCCGATTGAATAGGAAACAACCGCCGTTCCCACAAAAACAATAGTGCATCCAGTACCGTAAGCTGCCAGAAACAACACACATCGGAATGTCAATGCAACAGGATAGACCACAGTTTGATCGTCCCATAGAAAATCTGTTACGTAACCCCGTTCCTATAAGAAATTTTGCCTCGTTAGTCGGTTCGCATACCTCAAACACCTGCCGTTTTGCGCTATTTTGGTCTTGATCTCCGAGTAGGAAGAGGGTGAATCCGATGACATAGCCAATGAAGCACATAAGAGAGTGGCAGAAGAACTTGACGGAGCTGCGAGTGAGAATGTGGCCCAAGGGAAGGAGGAGGTTGATTCTGTAGTAGAATAACATTCCGATTGGGCCGATGGCAGCTGGAAACAGATTTACAATTAGATTAAAGGCATACCACAGGTCACGAAAATTGCACAAAATTTTCCAGAAGTGTATCCTTTTACTTTGTATTTGCTTCTAGCTACCGTTAGTAGCAAATATTTCTTGAAATTGTTCCATGAAAGACCGTCACAATGTTTTAAACTTTCCACCAAAAAAAACCCGTTTGAATTGCCCGCGCATCCACCAAGTACCGTAAATGGAGGGAAATTCAAATGTGAAAACTTAACTTTTTTGAAATATCGATTATTTTCCCCTGAAATTGTCCTTTTCAGGTTTTTAAATAATTGTATTGAACTAGAAAATACAAATATACCCACTAACACACAATTATCATATTTTTTTAAGCTAAAAGTGTTTTAGAGCCATAAAGACGTGAAATAGAGTAATTGGCAGGACGATCTTGCTATTTACAGCAAAGTGAGTGTTCTGAAGCCCGTTTTTGCTTTTTCTCTTGAAAATATATCAGAAAACCGTTTGTTATCGTTTAATTCACCGATTTCAGCCCAAAATTAAGCTAAAACGTATTTGCCGCAAACTTTTCGGCGGGCTTGCAATGTGCGCGCACTCTTTTCGCGGCGTGGATCATCTCAGACCCCTAAGCCATCGCGGGAGAATTTTTTCAAAACTCGAAACTTTGAATGGCTGCGAAACGCTTTAAACTTATTTTTTCACAGTCATAACTGGCGTATGTGTTACAAATAGACATAAAAACAAAATAAATTAATAAAATAAAGATCCATTTTTTCGTGAACCTCTGCCTTTAAGCAGATTTAAGTACCTGTTCCTATTCCAACTAAAACAGATATTTCTACATTGGTTGAGATTGGAAGCCCTGAAGCGACGCCGGCAGTTGTGGCAGCGATGGAATAGGGAGCTATGACCAACGGTTGAATGGAGCATTCTAATGTGTGGGTGATCAGGGATCTGAGAGGGAAGAAAGTGAACTTTTGAAACCGAATATTGCTCACTGACTCACTGACGCATTCATTCATTCACTCACTCACGTATTAAAAGAGTTAAAGTATGGGCCATTGATATGCTAAGGTAATTGTTAACGAGTAAAGGTTCTGATATGCTAAGGTAAATCTTAAAGAGTTAAGGTAATGGTTATTGATATGCTAAGGTGTTGAAAGTTAAGGTAATGGTTCTTGATATGCTAAGGTAATTGTTAAGACTTAAGTTAATGATTATTGATATGCTAAGGTAATTCTTAAAGAGTTAAGGTAATGGCTCTGAATATGCTAAGGTAATTGTTAAGAGTTAAGGTAATGGCTCTTGATATGCCAAGGTAATTGTTAACAAGTTAAGGTTCTGATATGCTAAGGTAATTGTTAAGAGTTAAGGTAATGGTTATTGATATGCTAAGGTAATCTTAAAGAGTTAAGGTAATGGTTTTTGATATGCTAAGGGAAATGTTAATGGGCTAAGGTAATGACTCGCGATATGCTAAAGTAATTGTTAAAGAAACCAGTCGGTAAACGCGCCCACGGCGCGTTACCTCCTGGATGGGTTAGTCTCACACCCGAAAGTAGGCTAATAATTTTGGCGGCCTTCGGCCTCTCAACCGGGCGGCCTTCGGCCGCTTTATCGGACGGCCTTCTGCCTCTTAACTGGGCGTCCTTCGGCCGCTTCATCGGACGGCCTTCGGCCTCTTAACTGGGCAGCCTTTGGCCGCTTCATAAGACGGCCTCTTAACTGGGCGGCCTTCGGCCGCTTTATCGGACGGCCTTCGGCCTCTTAACCGGGCGGCCTTCGGCCGCTTCATCGGATGACCTTCGGCCTCTTAACCGAGCGGCCTTCGGCCTCTTAACTGGACGGCCTTCGGCCGCTTCATCGGACGGACTTCGGCCTCTTAACCGGGCCACCTTCGGCCGCGAATGTATGCAAATTTTCACTTCTTTCCAACCGCATTCGGTCGTTCTTTTTATTTAGAAATGAGCATGAATTTACGCTAATTGCCTAAACACGACCTGCGACCGCACCTACCCTTCCACTCGCGGGAAATGAATGCGAAGGTGATCCACTACTCACACCATAGCGTTTTGTTATATAAGGAAAGGATAAGGCACTCACTCACTCACGCACTCACAAAGTAATCAATAAAGTATACAGAAATCTAAAAGACCGCGAGGTCTCTTTCGGCGTCTTCTTCCAAACACAATATAGCCCAAATATGAAGATAGGTAATCCAATGAATATATAAATCAATCCAAAAGTTCTATAAGCGATTGGATGAGGGTCGAAAGTTCCACTGAAATTGGCAGTGGGATTGTTGGCGTACGCTGGTCTCATGGAATGAAGAAACACCTGTCGCTCCGCAGCTGACGATAAATAATCTGTCGGAGGGTAATGAAATTGATTCTAATGAACAAACATCATTCAATTATTCGACAATTTTGAATAAGAAAATTTATTTTCAAGGAATTTCACCGAATACAAATTTTCCTGGATTCCCTTGACGACCGATCCATAATTATTGATATTCCAGAACTTGTATTATCAGCTTTTTCTAAATACGTTTTTCTAATAAAATAAAGCATTTTACTTTTTCTTATCCCAATGAGAGTTAGAAAATAATTGCGATAAATTCGATTGATAAGAATCATAGTGACGATTCCAACTGATGAAACTGTACTGCGGATGGCTAATATAGCTGTTGTCACATCTGAACCAAGCGTGTTTATGTGTGATTGTGACTGTGTGAGTGTGAGTGTGTGAGCGTGAGGGGATTTTCTATGAGTGTCTATATTTGGTTGTGAGTTTGAAGGGGAAGGACCGCGTAATGTTTTTTTTTCTAATTTTGTGATAATAACCTAGATCTCATTCCCAGGATTCCGAAAAATACCTCTTTTACCCATTTTGGATCAAAATGAACCGATTTAGGAGCGCTTGAAATTTAGGGAAATTCCCGTTTGAATTGCCACCAACTCTGCGTCTCCCCATTTCCCACACTCTCTCGCCCACTCTAGCCGTGTTTCCGTGCGGCAAACGCGTAAAACGACCGTGTAAACGCGCCCCTTTTGCAGTCCAAATCATATAAAAGGGGTATGTTTTAGAATTGTGGAAACGATATCTATTCAGTCAAACAATTGTAAAGATAATTTGAAAAATGAATTTTACGAGGTCCATCCCCTTTCAGTATGTGAGTGTGACTAAGTGTGCGTATGTACGTGGGTGTTTCTAAAAAGTTTTTACCACTCCAAGGCAGGCGGAGAGTTAATATAAAAATCACAAGTAAGACAGGTCCTGCAAAAAGAGCGCCATAGACTACAATCTGAAAGAAGTTAGGGTTGGAGAGAGAGAGAGAGAGAGAGAGAGAGAGAGAGAGAAGAAAAAGAAAAGGAAATAAACCAACCTGAGCCAACAGAGTCGAGATAAAAGCCCAGTGGAGTTCAGCCGTTCTCTTAGACATAGTGAGAGATCGATTTTTCCAAAGGTGTAGAATATAATAAAGTCCGTAAGACATAGCAAGCCCTAGTGTAAATGCTCCGAGAGCAAAGAATGCAGCAGTGGAAATACAACTCGGTGAAAAGGAGACCAAATAGACGACGGTTTTTGAAACCCACAGGGTGTCTGTCACATAGCCTGCTGTCTGAAGAAAAAGTTAAAGGGACCGTCAGGGTCCTTTTGCGGGTTACAGTATCCACTGTATTTTTCCCAACGCGACACTCCGCTAGATTACGGTGGGCGTGGCCTAGCCGTCGACTACCCCTCCCGGCGCCGCTAATGCCGTACGGCAGTTGGACGCAACTCTCTCGCGGTGAGACGCATACAACGAGAGAAGTCCGCAGCGGACACATTTGAGCATGGAATTAGTGCTTGGGGGTATTGGTACAACTCATACACTATTTAAAGGAAAATTATTAGGCACAGCACCAACATGCCGAATGCCGCATACAGTCCTGTAAACAGCGGGCGGCGGCAGTTGCGCATGGCCCGTTTGCTGGAAGCCGTTGGAAAGAATTGTTTCAAGGGAGAAATTTAAAATTTAAAAACTAGATTATCTGGCAATTTGAACAAAATCGAATATTGAAGCCTAAATAAGAAAAATATGTATAATTAATTAAAATAAATTTGTAAAAGGCCCCTGACGGTCACTTTAACAAAATAATACCTCGTAGAGTTCTCTTCTTCCAGAATTCTGATCCTCCGAACCCCACCAAAATAGGAAGAAACCAACGATATAACCACAAAATCCATAAGTGAGGTATATGAGTTTGTTCATAACTGGTCTTTTATAAGTGTGATTATTCGGAAGCAATGCAACGATTCTAGAAAAGAAGAGCATGCAGATTGGGCCACAGATTCCTAAAAACGCATTGCTTTAAAGGGGAAGGACCGCGTAAAAATAATTTTGCTGATTTTGCGATAAAAGCCTAGATCTTATTCCCAGGATTCCGAAAAATACCTCTTTTGCCCATTTTGGATCAAAATGAACCGATTGGGAGCGCTTGAAATTTTGGGGAAATGGTCATTTGAATTGCCGCCAACTCTGCGTCTCCCCATTTCCCACACTCTCTCGCCCACTCTAGCCGTGTTTCCGTGCGGCAAACGCGTAAAACGGCCGTGTAAACGCGCCCCTTTTGCAGTCGAAATCATATTAAAACGGTATGTTTCGGAATCGTGGAAACGACATCTATTCAATGAAACAATCGTTAAGAGACTTTTAAAAATCAATTTTACGAGGTCCTTCCCCTTTAAGCAAATGATATAACTAACCTCCACCAAGTCCAACAAAGATGGAGAAGGTTAGGTTGGCTGAAAACCCTGGGATTACTGTAGAAAGAGTTACAGCACACCAGTAGGGAGCTATTACACGAGGGAAGATTGTGTAATCGTAGACGTGCATTGTTAAGGAACTGAAAATGGGGGGGTCTCACTCACGCCCTCACGCCCTCACATTCACATTCTACATTGCCAGTGAGAACGTGAGTAAGTGAGTGCGTGAAAGACTACTCACAGAAAAATGAGCAACGTGTAAATCGATTTGAATCCCGTTGAAAGATCTCGAGGGCTCTTCTTCCACACACAAAACAAGGCAAAGCCAAATACGGGAAAAGTCAATACTCCGTAGATTTTGCCAAAGAGAAGATATCCGCTGGGATATTCTTCAAAAGTTCCGTTGTAGTTGGCTACGGGGTTCTTGACGTAGTCGGGTAGCATTTGAATGAACTGCCCCGATTCAAAGACCAATATACGAAGGGACAACTGAAAAGTGAGTGTTACGAGGCGAAACACCTGCTAAACGGCATTCTAATGGTAAGATTACTTGTGCTCATACTTTAGTAATGGGTTGTTGTGAACGCACGAATGGATGGATGCGTCAAGAGGGAAGGAACACAGGTGGGATAGACCAGCAGCTGTTTTTAATTACAGAACACAGGCATTGTGATGGTAATACGGTTTTCTAGTAAACAAGGGTGAGGGAAGCGGAACTTAAGAACACCCACGCCTAGATGAATCGTTCTATCTCTCTCTCTCTCTCTCTCCCTCTCCCTCTCTCTCGTCCTCTAGCTTCCAGAGGAGTCTCTCCTTTGATTTTCATTGAAGGAGAGATGAATACCCTGTGCTAACTCACTAAAGAAATTAGGACTTTTTTACCTTGCTTTTAAAGGGGAAGGACCGCGTAAAAATAATTTTTCTGATTTTGCGATAAAATCCTAGATCTCATTCCCAGGATTCCGAAAAATACCTCTTTTACCTATTTCGCATAAAAATGAACCTATTTAGGAGCACTTGAAATTTGGGGAAATTACCATTTGAATTGCCGCCAACTCTGCGTCTCTCCATTTCCCACACTCTCTCGCCCACTCTAGCCGTGTTTCCGTGCGGCAAACGCGTAAAACGGCCGTGTAAACGCGCCCCTTTTGCAGTCCAAATCATATAAAAGGGGTATGTTTCGAAATCATGGAAAGGATGTCTACTCAATGAATAAAGATACTTTGAAAAATCAATTTTACGAGGTCCTTGAGAGTCAAATACCCTGTCTGCAGTAACAACAGGGCGTCGTTAAAAGGTGCGAGAGGTTCCTCACGGTTCATTTATTAAAATAAACATTTAATATAAGGCCCCAAAAACAATTTTATGTTCCCTGCATCAAGCACATTGTTGCTAGAATGAAAACAGCCGAGGCGGTGATGACGGACAGAAAACAGAAGGCGCTGTAGCAGAAGGAATTCTCCTCCTCTTTTTCACTCAGAGGCTCTGAAAAAGTGTTATCACATCGTGGACACTTCAAAATCTTGGAAAAGGTTTAAAAAACATACCCTTGATTTTCTTTTCATTCTTCATCCGAGGCTGTTGATTCATACATGGGGGATCACAGTCACATGGAGGGGTGATGCCTAGGGGAACACAGACGAAGGGAGGCTTCTGGTGAATTTGGGCGGTAGGAGCAGAAGGAGCTACCTCTTCTTCGGAAGGCATCAGTACGAAACTGATGTTGGCAATGGCGCTTTGGAAAGCGATAAGGGGAGAAAACAAGGCCCAGGAGGTAAATAAAGGAGTTGAGAGTGAAACCTATGATGTTGGCGAATTCCTTGCATTCCTTTGAGAGAATAACTTAGTTTTAAAGGGGCCGTCAGGGTCCTTTTTAAAGTTTATTTTAATTAATTATACACGTTTTTCTTATTTAGGTTTCAATATTGGATTTTTTGCAAATTGCCAGATAAACTAGAAAATTTAAATTTCTCCCTTGAAACAATTCTTTCCAACGGCTTCCAGCTAACGGGCCATGCGCAACTGCCGCCGCCCGCTGTTTACAGGACTGTATGCGGCATTCGGCATGTTGGAGCTGTGGCAAAAAATTTTGTGCGGCAAACGGCAGCTCATATTTCAAAAACTGAAAATCAATGGAAATTCATTATTTTAAGTTGGAAAATGAGGAAATGCAGAGTAATTGCCTTGAAATAGTATATGAGTTGCAACAATACCCCCAAGCACTAATTTCATGCTCAAATGTGTCCGCTGCGGAATTCTCTCGTTGTCTGCGTCTCTCCGCGAGAGAGTTGCGTCCAACTGCCGTACGGCATTAGCGGCGCCGGGAGGGGTAGTCGGCGGCTAGGCCACGCCCACCGTAATCTAGCAGAATGTCGCGTTAGAGAAATATTACAGGGGATACTGTAACTCGCAAAAGGACCCTAAGGGTCCCTTTAATATCAACAAAGTTTGTTTTTATGCATTATCTGTATTGTGTAACTAGAAAGTGAGATCATAGCATTCCAAACATCTCCGTTGTGTAAGAAGCCCTGTCCTTCAACTGCGCCGAGAGAACCGAATTCTCCAAAACCCCAATCTGAACCGTCAAAGCCTGAATCTCTGCCTCCATCTTCAGAAGAGCCTGCTTTACTCGCACCATAGGAGCTGAACGTACTTCTTACTACAAAGTCTGAGCCCACCCACCTCCATCGGTAGTCTTAGCCCCTTGCTCTTCAATCTGCTGCTTCAACTGATCGATATCTTCTCTGATCCGTTGGAGAGTCTCAGTTCTCTCAATTACTCCCCCAGAAGCTGATCTAAAAATAACAACTTTCTGTAAGGAAGAACTGGGGCTTACTTGTATTTCTCCCGTGCCTCAGCCCTTTTGTCTTGAGTTTCTCTGAATCGAGAGAGGAGGGAACTCATTTGCTGATTTAGACTTTTCTCTCTGGCTCCGATTCTTTCGAGGGAGCGTTCCAAGTCAGAGGTTATCTAGAATAAGACGACTTTGGAGAAAGAATGGAAAGTCATACTGCATCAAGTTGGGGTTTGGTCTTCTCAATCAGGTCGATCATAGTTTTGCTCATTGTGTGCATTTGCTCTAGGTGCATTCTCCAATCCTGGAAATGTATCAATCAATTACTCACTTATTGCATGGGTAGCCCGCACGTAAGAATTTTTGGTTTTTAACACTCGTATTTTTATCAATTTCACCAATCTTAGGGCGGAAAGTTATGAAGAAAACTATGAATAATCGACTGAAGTAGTTAGTTTTACTCGTAATCGAAGGCAACCCTTCGAAAAAAAAGCCGATTTTGTCGTTTTTTACCCTTAAAGGGGAAGGACCGCATAAAAATAATTTTTCTAATTTTATGATAAAAGCTTAGATCTCATTCCCAGGATTCCGAAAATTACCTCCTTTATCCATTTTGCATAAAAATGAACCGATTTAGGAGCGCTTGAATTTTCGGAAAATTGGAATTTGAATTGCCGCCAACTCTGCGTCTCTCCATTTTTCACACTCTCTCGCCCACTCTAGCCGTGTTTCCGTGCGGCAAACGCGTAAAAGGGCCGTGTAAATGCGCCCCTTTTGCAGTCCAAATCATATAAAAGGGTATGTTTTTGAATCGTGGAAACGATATCTATTCGATGAAATAATTGTAAAGGGACTGTAAAATATCAATATTAAGAGGTCCTTCCCCTTTAAAACCAACTCAAAATGCTATCCCACTATATTTTTCAACGTTGTAAATTGTATTTGACTTTATAGTTGTTGCCAATTCTAGTTCCCCCAATTTTTGCTCTTAGTGCTAAACTGCGTACGCCATTTTCGTTCACACGCAATTTCTCTTTGGATTACTGTAGCTACGTTTTAAAATTCTCTTATTTTCTCGAATTTCGCTATTGTTTTCTATAATTTTTTAGTTGAATTTGTACAAAGTAGTATTCAAATTGTAAAATTAGTTAATTTAATTGGTCATTGATCTCCGAGTTCGGTTCTCTCTGAATGTTTTTATGTTTTGAATTGCCCGCCCTTTCATTTGCGACGGCAAACATTACTGTAGCCCTCTGTTATAGTGTCGTTTAAACGAACTAGCATTGGCACAGACTATACTGCATCTAAATAAAAAAAGAATTTTTAGAATCGAAGTTTGCACATTTTTAAAATTCTGATTTTTGTGTTTTATACGGTCGCTGTTGGTGCAGAGAACGATGAAATGGGACATATTTACATCTAAATGAAACTTTATTCATTTCTGATGTTGCATTGATTAATGCATTGTTTGCAGTTTTTGTATAAGGCATTTAAAATATATAATTTGTACCAGATCCGGAAGAAAACGCGCTCTGCGGCTAACGCGGGAAAACAAAATTTTCAAACGCCGTCGGCTGTTTTAGTCGTTTTAATCAAAAATTGCTGATTTTGTCAGTTTTATTTTGTATTTTGTTGATATTGGGGGAAGTTCCAATGTAAAAATAACCAGAAATTATTTAAATTAACAGATTAAAGCTATTTCCTGTGAGTTGTGGAAGTTGCGCCCCACTGGCATAAAAGTGTGCGGCAAACGGCAGCCTGGCCCCGCCCAACCAAGAAAGCAATGGAAATCTGAGATCGCCGCACTGCTAATCCTTTCAATGTCAATCAAAAAGAGACTTGGTCCTCACAAAAATATCTAGGCGATGAAAAAATAAAAATCACAAAATCCCGATTTTAAATTTTAGACCTGCGGACCCTGCTCCTACCTTTGCATCTTGCCTAATCGTAATCTTCAGAAGAGGCGTCACTATTTCAACCTCCTGTTTCCAACTGACCACATCCGTGTCACTTTTCAATATCGTCTGAAGCGGCTGATCCTGAATCCCAATGAAACTAAACTTCCAAATCCGAACTTCATTTGAAGGGGCAGCCAAATCCACAAGAACTGCGTCATCGTCATCGTCTTCTGCCCAGTCTGGCTCATCCGAATCATCATGAAGCGATAGTTCATCTTCATCAGCCACTTCGTGGTCCAATTCCACATCTTCGTCTTCTTCTTTAGGAGGGATCATTCTAAAGATTTGAATTTTAAAGGGACCGTCAGGGTCCTTTACACATCCTTCACACGGTTACAGTATCCACTGTATTTTTTCCCAACGCGACACCTCATTTTCCAACTTAAAATACTGAATTTCCATTGATTTTCAGTTTTTGAAATATGGCTGCCGTTTGCCGCACAAAATTTTTTTTGGCACAGCACCGACATGCCGAATGCCGCATACAGTCCTGTAAACAGCGGGCGGCGGCAGTTGCACATGGCCCGTTTGCTGGAAGCCGTTGGAAAGAATTGTTTCAAGGGAGAAATTTAAAATTTCCTATTTATCTGGCAATTTGAAAAAAAATCGAATATTGAAACCTAAATAAGAAAAATATGCATAATTAATTTAAATAAACTTGTAAAAAGAAAAATATGAATAATTAAATAAAATAACCTTTAAAAAGGGGTCCCCTTAAAAAAGTAGAAAAACTCACTTTTGCCAAGTGAAACCAGTGTGAACCAAAGCCAAATCAGCAAGGGAGTCTAGAACGAAGATGGCTTTGTCACCAGCCCCTTGGCGAAGTTTGTTCGCAGAGAAGTCGACAGAAACTTCCTGAATTTTCCATTTACAATGTTTTAAAATCTTTTTTAATAGATTTCTTTGACCTTATAATTAAAACCCTCACGCAGGTAATCAAAAGTGCCATCTCCGGTAGCACTTTCATCCAGGCTGAGATGTTCGGGGGAGATAAACCCATTCACCCATGTATTTTCCAATCGAGGACATCCGCCACCACCCGCATTGGATAAGAATCATCACTGGTAATTGATTTCTAAGGTCCTTAAGAACTTAATACGGTTTTTTTAGCTAAGAAGTACCGTAGGGCTTGTGCCCACATCCTTCTAGCTATCTTTGTCCTAATCTTGGTTAGTTTAATAGCTGGACTTACTATATTCGATCACCAACATAACAATATATTCCATGAGTATGTGGCCCGTTCCGATGATATGGCCATCCTATCGGCTACCTTCTACCCGACGTCTAAGAGGTAAACCCGCTCTAATGATAATCTTACAGTATCTTAGTTATCCTAACAATACGGTAGTTCTGCTATTCAATGCTCATCAAGTGTTTCATTTCAAACACTCTTCCCTGAGAATAGTTTCAAGTAATGATTCTACAATGGAAGTTTCTTACTTGAGGTAAAAGTTTTGTCTTAGTTGAAAGGGATGGATTCAGAATTGAACAGGTGGTTGGACAGGTGCCTTTCTATTGCAAATGGGTGCCTTTTGTGGCAATTGGACAGGTTGTGGACAATATGAATTGGTTGGAGATGAGTTTGGGAGGAGATGCTGGAGCGATGGTGAGAGAATGAGAGAGAGAGACAAAAAAAGAGAGGGGATAAAAGAAAAGGAATATGTGGGAGTGAGTGAGTGAGTAAGTGAGACCCATTCTTAAAGGCAGAGGGTCACGAAAACTTAGGTGCACAAATTTTACAGAAATGCATTCTTTTACTTTGTATTCACTTATAAGTAAATATTTCTTGAAATTGTTCCATGAAAGACCGTCTCAAGTGTTTTAAACTTTCCAGCAAAAAAAACCCGTTTCCGATGCGCGCGCATCAGCCGAGAACCGTAAATGGAGGGAAATTCAAATGTGTCACGGTGTGTTCACTACCCAAGTGTCTGCTGTTATGATCGTCGGACAGCCGCACGCGTCTCTCACGCGAGCGGTCGGCCAAATCAGCCAATCAGAGGCGGCCAATGCCCGAATGGGCGGGGCCAAAGGGGCGGAGCCTGCGAATCGCGGCCTCTGATTGGCTGATTTGGTCGACCGCTCGCGTGAGAGACGCGTGCGGCTGTCCGATGGATTCACTTGCTGTTTTGGCTTAACTGAACACGCCGTGGTGTGAACTTAACTTTTTTCGCAATATCTATTGTTTCTCCCTGAAATTATAATTTTCATGGTTTTAAATTATTGTAATAAATAAGAACTTACAAAAAACTCACTAACACACAATTTATCATCCATCATTTTCCGCTAAAAGTGTTTTAGAGTCATAAAGACGTGAAATAGAGTAATTGGCAGGGCGATCTTGCTACTTACTGCAAAATCAGTGTTCTGAAGCCCGTTTATTCCTTTTTCTCTTGAAAATATATAAGAAAACCCTTTGCCCTCGTTTAAAACACCGATTTCAGCCCAAAATTAGGCCAAAACGCATTTGCCGCAGACTTTTCGGCGGGTTTGCAATGTGCGCGCACTCTTTTCGCGGCGTGGATCATCTCAGACCCCTAAGCCATCGCGGGAGAATTTTTTCAAAACTCGGAACTTTGAATGGCTACAAAACGCTTTAAACTTATTTTACAGTTTAATATTTAGCGTATGGGATACAAATACACATAAAAATAAAATAATAAAAATAAAGATCCATTTTTGGTGACCTTTAACTTTAGATAGAATTTCGCCACCCCTACCCTGAAAAGCAAGACGTCGTGGCCTGTTTCTCCCCAATGTTCCTGAACGAAAGATGGCAGCTACTTCTCCTAACAGCAGAGGTAGGCCTCAAATTCGTCCATTTCTAGTTGTATAGCCAATTTAGATCTATTCCCACTATGGAGCCTTTATGCACTTCTATGTCCGCTCGATGATTTCTTCTCTTTTCAATCTTCTCAAAAAGTACCCCAACAGTAGGATTTCACCCTGGCCGGCTGTTAGTTTAGGTAAAGTTTTGTCTTTTTCATGGCTTAAAGGGGAAGGACCTCATAAAATTGATTTTTCAAAGTCTCTTAAAAATTATTTCATCGAATAGATGTCGTTTCCACGATTCCGAAACATACCCCTTTGGATGATTTCGACTGCAAAAGGGGCGCGTTTACACGGCCGTTTTACGCGTTTGCCGCACGGAAACACGGCTAGAGTGGGCGAGAGAGTGTGGGAAATGGAGAGACGCAGAGTTGGCGGCAATTCAAATGGTAATTTCCCCAAATTTCAAGCGCTCTTAAATCGGTTCATTTTGATCAAAAATGGGTAAAAGGGGTATTTTCGGATTCCTGGGAATGAGATCTAGCCTTCTATCACAAAATCAGAAAAATTATTTTTACGCCGTCCTTCCCCTTTAATATGGATTTCTAGGCTCGGACAGAGCGAGTTCTCTCTATTTCGATCCCAATTTGGAGCTGGAGTTTAGGAATCAAGCGGCGGCTATGACGGATTGTCTTCTTCTGTACAAGGTAGTCAATAAGAGCGAGAGAAAGAGGGAAAGAGAGAGAGAGAGAGAGAAAGAGAGAGAGAGAGAGAGTTTCCTTCAGGAATCAGCTCAATTCATCATGTTCCCCGATCCAGACGACATCATCATTCCAAGAATGGGAGATTCCTACTTTTCTGAATTTTCAAGGGTCCGCAAACGGTTTGGTGCCTCAAAAAGAGATTCAGGTATTCAGTCTCTACGCAAACGCCGCTACAGTAGCCTACAATATGACTCAAACTAGGCTTCAGTCAGGTGAACTTCCATTCTTCGAAATGGTAGCCTCGTTTAGTGAGTTCTCCTAAAGTCTACTCTCCAGTAGGCATTCTTCAATCGGTTAGGTTCTTGGGAGAATCAAGGTAAGGAGTCAAAAAACTGATGCAAATGAATTCAGATGGGGTAAACTGGTTGTGAAACCTCATCTGGTGGACAGTGTTTGGATTCATCAGAGCTATGGAATTAAGACAGGATTTGAGGAGGTAAGATAAAGGTAGAATATAAAAAATAGAGAAAAGAACAGAGAAGGAATACTATACACTGCGGGCCATAATTATACGGCCACCTTTCTCTGTTAAATTTTAGTCATTGCGAAAATTTCTAAAACAGTATGCTATCACCCAATGGATTAAGCATGCATTTGTGAACAGATTCCTTTTTTAAAATCGGAATTTCATTGACATACGACTCTGTCACGTCCGTTCCCGCGAGGGCCCTTGTTTCAGCATAAGAAGGTAAATTTTTCTTGGTGCCAAAACAGACACCATTCGAAAGAGCGTAAAAAGTTACCCCAGAATCTGTTCTTGTTTAATTTTACAAAAAATTCTTTTTTGAGCACTGTGCAACAGAAAACATAAATTTTGGCCATCAAAAGGGAACTTTTCATTATTCATCATTTGAATACCCAAAGTTTTATCCCAAAAATTGCTTTTACAAATCGTTCTGTTCGCTACAAGATTTTTTGTAAAATTAAACAAGAACAGATTCTTGGGTAACTTTTTATGCTCTCTCGAATGGTGTCTGTTTTGGCACCAAAAAAAAATTACCTTCGTATGCTGAAACAAGGGCCCTCGCGGGAACGGACGTGACAGAGTCGTATGTCAATGAAATTCCGATTTTAAAAAAGGAATCTGTTCACAAATGCATGCTTAATCCATTGGATGATAGCATACTGTTTTAGAAATTTTCGCAATGACTAAAATTTAACAGAGAAAGGTGGCCGTATAATTATGGCCCGCAGTGTAGTAGTCGTCCAACGAGCTTTCCTTAAGTGACAGAGCGAACGAGCGGTTACAGTAACCGAATGGCGGGAAATTTGAAAGCGAACAGGGCGAATGACATGACAAAGGATCCGAACCCACCGGTGTGCAAAAGCTAACTGGGCTACAGACGGCAGCTTTAACCGTTACACCACGGGATCACATGCCGTGCACTGTCGAGAGAGCAACCAAGTTCTCGCGCAAGCCAAAAGCCGTGGGAGCTTATTTCAGTTTCCAACACGGAAATAGGACCTTTGCTTACCAGAATCGTCTTATTTATTTCCCTTACAACATTAGTTCGACTGAAGATGAGGCTGAAATGAGCCCAAATCAGTATTTTCATTGAAATCTGGCCACTGAAACTTCAATGCGTCCTATTAGATGCTTAAAAGGGGTGTTTAATTAAACTTTAAATGTTTCTTATATTGACAAGTTAATTTTGAAACAAAGAAACACAGAAATACCTTTTAAAAGCACCGAGAAAATCAATTTTAATTTTTTCTTAAAAAAGCGCGTCTCACCGAAAATATTTTTTGAATAAGGACGCAATCACGTCCATTTGTAGATGAGCATGAAGGTGAAAAATGGACATTTTTGTAGCAGTGCTCGATGGGCGACGAGTATAGAGACATAGAATGAATGTGACAAACATTCTCTCTCTCTCTCTCTCTCTCTCTCTCTCTCTCTCTCTCTCTCTCTCTCTCTCTCTCTCTCTCTCTCTCTCTCTCTTGCCGCTCTGCGTCCAGACACGAGAGATAGAGAAACCGGCCTTCATGACATTCTAGGTCGCCCTTCCTATCGCCAATAACTCTGCTCTTCACCTCCGCTTCTGGGATCTTCAAGAAAACCCCTCAAAGGCCTCTGATTCAGCAAAATACAACCCATTTGCTTTGAAAAATATCAGAGGTGGGAGAAACAATAATTACAATGAGTTGATCTGGTTTTAGCTCCCGATCTCATCCAGAAATCGGATTTGGAACAACTTCGGTCAAAGTTTGAGAAAAGGAGGAAGGTACGAAATGATGAGAGAGAGAGAGAGAGAGAGAGAGAGAGGGGCTCATCGTTCGTGGTAAGACCCAATGCACCTACTACTATATAAACTTATTCAGGAACACATCGAAATCTACAACTCCCTTCCCGATTACTCCATCTACTACCCTTTGATTGAAAAATGCTACAATCGGATTTTCTACAATGGAGAGAGTCATGGGAAATGCAAGGGACCGGAACTATGTGATCTACCTGAATTTCCTGGAATTCATTGCATGAATACGGTAGCTGACTACGACACATTTAAGGAGTACGATAGTTTGTATGTTCATATTTTGAGGAATGTTGAATTTAAAGAGAGTCATAACGGGTGTACTTTGTGATCTTAATAAAGATAGTTTAATAAGTTTAAAGGGACCGTCAGGGTTCTTTTGGGGGCTACAGTATCCACTGTATTTTTTCCAACGAGACACTTCGCCAGATTACGGTGGGCGTGGCCTAGCCGCCGACTATCCCTCCCGGCGCCGCTAATGCCGTACGGCAGTTGGACGCAACTCTCTCGCGGTGAGACGCAGACAACGAGAGAAGTCCGCAGCGGACACATTTGAGCATGAAATTAGTGATTGGGGGTATTGTTGCAACTCATATACTATTTCAAGGCAATTACTCTGCATTTCCTCATTTTACAACTTAAAATACTGAATTTCCACTGATTTTTGAAATATGAGCTGCCGTTTGCCCCACAAAAATATTTTGGCACAGCTCCAACATGCCGAATGCCGCATACAGTCCTGTAAACAGCGGGCGGCGGCAGTTGCACATGGCCCGTTTGCTGGAAGCCGTTGGAAAGAATTATTTCAAGGGAGAAATTTAAAATTTCTAGTTTATCTGGCAATTTGAACGAAATCGATATTGAAACATAAATAAGAAAAGATATGTATAATTAATTACAATAATCTTGCAAAAGGCCCCTGACGGTCCCTTTAAACAAACTCACTTTGGCTCTTAACTCAGCTATAATCCTCGCTGTGGTGGCATTCGGATCATCGAACTGAAAACAACTGTCTTTCTCTGCTTCTCTTCTCTCTCTCTCTCTCTCTCCCCCCTACCTCCTGTGGCATCTGAAATCCTTCATTCCCTCCAATCCTAATCAACCACCCAGCTAGTGAGGTAAACTGATAAAACTGCTCTCCAACATTTGTTGATTTCACGAAATAGTGTCTATATTCCTTCATTTTTAAATTCAAAACTATTTTACCGTTGAATTGGCCTGAATTGTTGAGACAGAAATCCTTCCTCATAATTTAGAAGCTTCAGTTTGTCCAACAACTCCTCGTTCTTCAGATACAGTTCGTACTCTTTCCCAGGGCCCTCCACAGAGTCATCCAAGGGTGTTTCGTGTTGTTCTTCCTCATCCATTATTCAGCTGTTTAAATTAACTTTAATAATCTTAATAAGCCAGAAATATAAGGGAGAAAGGTCTTTGCGGGCGAGGAAAGTGGTTGGTTACCATAGCAACGCGCCCCATTATTATGTGCCCTTTTTGTGAATTTGGAGATAAGTTATATATAATTCTATATTATATTTAACTATTAAACTCATTTCCATAATCTGCGAGCCAAGTTCTCTTCCAAATTCGGCTGGTTGGCATATTTCCATTTAAATATATTTTACTTCGTGGAAGGCATTGATGGCTCTGTAGATCGGTTACGTACACGCAAATTTGCGTACAATTTTCCAAAATTTCCCTCCAACTGACTGTTACATTCATTTCTTCGCTCGTTCTCGTCTTTTCATTCCATTTTATGATCCTAATATTCTAATTTCTTCAGATAAAATGGCAGAGAGCCAATACGCGCCGCTGACGAATGCGGTGGTTAAACTGCTCACGGACAAGCTCTACGAAAAGAGAAAGTCCGCCGCTCTCGACATTGAAAAGTGAGTCGTTTTCTCCTTTTTATTCACATTTTTTAAAATTTTAGACAAGTGAGGGAGCTCTACAACAGCAACCAGACGGCGCAGTTGGACAAACTGCTGGCGGTGCTGAGGGAACTGGCCATGGCGCCGAATGGACACACGAGGAAGGGAGGACTCATCGGACTCGCCGCAGCCGCCATAGCTTTGGGAAAGGTGGGTCAACATGAAAATAAGGGGATCTACACTGGTCGTAGTTCTTTTCTGGCTTAACGATCCTTAGGATTTTTCCGGTCCTTAGAAAATTCTCCGGTCCTTTGAAAAACTTTCCGGTCCTTAAATTTTTTTTTCCCGGTCTTTTCATTATTTCCCCTATTTTATTTTTTTTTGCTTTTTCAACCATTTAAAAATTTTTTTACAAATAAATAGTTTTTACTAATTTGTTGAAAGAGAGAGAGAGAGAGAGAGAGAGAGAGAGAGAGAGAGAGAGAGAGAGAGAGAGAGAGGGAGGGAGGGAGGGAGGGATGCCTTCAGATAAGCTTATCGTTAGTCAAAAATGAAAATGGTTGAAAAAGCGAAAAAAAAATTAAAGGGTAGAAAAGTGATGAAAAAAATTTACGAGTTTTTAAAGGACTGGAAAATCCGTTAAAAAGAGGGAAATATTGAAAGGACCGGAAAATGTGAAAGGACCGCCGTATTTTCAAAGGACCGAAAAAAACCTAAGGACCGCAATTTTTTTGAAGGAGGAATTTTTTTGAATTTGAAGGGCCGGAGAATTTTCTAAGGAGCGGAAAAAATCCTAAGGACCGTTAAGACAGAGAAGAACCTTTGCTGTCAATTCTGACAACGGTCATAGCTTCGTTTCCGAGACCACGGCGGGTACAGCTGCATTAAAACATGCCTTGGTTAAAGGTCTCAGGGCTCCCGCATAAAGTTTTCAAATTAGAATGTTGTCTTAGAGAATTTTCTCTAAATCTTTAAGCAACACGCTAATTTAGGAACTTTGTTTTGGATCCGCGAGACCTTTAAACACACGTTTTCATCTTTTTGGGGTATGGTTAAGCGGTCCCGCCGTCAGGGGCAATCCTTAACCGCAGCTGTTTGGTCACAGCGTCCTGATTGAGAATACCGTATATTCACGATTCTGACACGATTCTGACACTTTTTGTTTCAGAATGCCGGCCAGTTCACGGGAAAACTGCTGGAGCCAGTGCTGACGTGTTTCAATGACCCCGATGTCCACGTTCGCTACTACGCCTGCGAGGTATTTCCCTTGTTTCCCCCTGAATTTTTAAAATTTCCATTTCAGTCCCTCTACAACATCGTAAAAATCTGCAAAGTCTGTGTCCTCGACCACTTTGACGCCCTGTTCGACGTCCTATGGAAGGTAGGATTCAATTTCGGTTATTTTCCTCATTCTGTCGTTTAGCTCTCGGCCGACACAGATCAAAATGTGCGCAGCGGGGCGGAACTCCTCGATCGCCTCGTGATGGTAGGTTCATTTTTATTTCTTAAATTTTTTTATTTCTAAAGTTTATTAATTTTTAGGATATCGTCGTGTCGAAGGGCGATTTCGACATTGCCAACCTCATGTTGCTCCTGAGGGAGAAGATCTACGTTCAGACGAGCTCCAGTCGTCGATTCTTGGTCGCATGGGTTCGTTTTCACAAGTTTATCTCTCACTATTCAAATTTTCAGCTTAACACCCTCCTCACCACGCCTTCCTTCAACGTCCTCCCCTACCTGTCGGAGGTCTCCGACGGTCTATTCAAAATGCTCGGTTAGTTTTGGGCTTCGTGACTCTCATCTAACTTGTGGATTCAGGAGACGCCCAGCCGGCTGTCAGGGACGTCACGGAGACGGTGCTGGGACAGTTCATCCAGGGGGTGAAGAACACGCCGAACACACTCACGGAGGTTGGTCTTTGAGGGAAATTGACTGGCGCTCAGATAGCCAAATGGGCTTCTCAGCGCTTCCTAATGTTGTCGAAGTATAACCGCTCTGGCGGCCGATTGGACGGTTCAACGCGGCCTGAGGTCGTCAAAGGGGTGCCGCTTTGACTACCGAAAGGGCGGCCTTAGGTTGTAAATGCTTGAAATTTTCTCTCTTTCCAGGAAGACCGTGCCCAGATGGTGAATGTGCTGATCGTCCACGCCCACGAGATGGAATCGCCTCTCAGCCGGAAGTTGGCCCTCATCTGGATGGACGAATTCGTCAGGTAGGTCCCTTCTCCTTTAAAATCCTTATTTGCTTTTCAGAATCTACGGCAACCAGCTCCTGCCCTACCTCTCCTCCTATCTCTCGACCATCCTGCCCGTCCTGGCAGACGACTGTCTGCAGGCTCGAAGCATCAACGAGAACCTCATGGCGCTCGTCACAGAGGAGGTGGAGATCGACGACAAGGCCGTCGACAGCGCCATAGGTGGGTGGATTTGCATATTGGAACATCAACATGAGAACTGTACTTTTGACAGTATATCAATCGATATAATTTCCAGACGTCCTTCTGAAGAACGTGAAACACGAGAAGAGGGAGACGCGAGTGGCCGTCCTCAACTGGATCCGCCATCTGCATGACAAACAGGCCGGAAAGGTCGCCTATATTCAAATGTGGCTGTAACTTGAGGGTTTCAGATCTTCGTACACATGCACAAGATCTTCCCCGTGCTGCTGACCGCCCTCACAGATACCTCGGATCAGGTTTGCACCACCTTTTCTTAATTTAAAATCCGAATTTCAGGTGCTCTTGCTGGACCTCCACCTCCTCTCCGACGTGTGTCAGTGCAAGACCGACCAGCAGCAGTCGGTGGACCTCCAGACATTCCAACTGTCGGCCGAAACACTCGCCCAGGCACTTTATCTCATTTGAATCCAGAAACACTCATTTCAGCTGGCTCCCGTCTCTCCGTTCCTCATCAAATTCTCCTTCAGTCTACTGGAGATGTTCAGGGCGGATACGGGACTTCTCAACGACCGAGGAACGATCATTGTTAGGTAAGGCAAGCGAAAGATCTGCATTTGGGAAGATGAAACGAAAAAAAATTGAGCGGTCCTTAAAAATCACAGCGGTCCCTATGATTTAATTATAGAGGGCCCTTAAATTATTTTAGCGATCTTTAAAATTATAGCGGCCTTTAAAAGTTTAAAATGTAAAAAAATAAAAAAATAAATTTTAATTATATTTCATTTTTTGTAATGTTTTGGTTGGTTTTTTTTTAAATTTTCAAAAAATATTTTTTTGAAAGTGAAAATGTTGAAAATTTTAAAAAAACCAACCAAAACATTACAAATATTTAACATAATAAAACATAACTTTTTAATATTTTTTATATTAAAAAAATAATTTTTTGAAAGTGAAAGTGTCGAAAATTTAAAAAAAACCAACCAAAACAATACAAAAATAAAATATAAATAAAATATTTTTTTAAACTTTTAATTTTAACATTTTTAAGGACCGCTTTATTTTTAAGGACCTTTAATCCATTATAGACCTTATTTATTTACCAAAAGAAGGCCAAAATTCAATCCGGGTAGACGACCCAAGTTAAATCTGCAATAAGAAATGTCATCTAGTTTTTTCAAACGCATGGGGGTTTTTCCCCACCTACACCCGCTTGGGACGCATGCAGGGGGGACCAGAAGGGTGCTATTGCTTCACTTTCAAACGCCACAGCCACAGAGCCATCGACGAAAGTCACAAGAAGCGAGAGGCCTGTGCATGCCGTCGCTTTTATAACCACCCCTAGCGGCAGCGCCGATGTGGTACGGGTGCGAGTGCCGAACAAGAGAGCTGGCCTTGGAAGTGCCCTCGGTCTGCGAGCCATTTGACATAGCTAAAATGGCGTTCACATTGTAAACTTTAGAATTTACAAAGCATAAGATGTGACTTTGCCTGAAATCTGAAATGGATGCAAAATGTGGACTGATTTTTTCATGTACCGTTTTCCTTCGCCTACACACGCCTTGAAACCTATGCAGGGAGGATCAGTCAGCCTTTATCGCTTCTCTGTTAATCGCCACAGCAATGGTGCCATCGACGACCGTCTACCGAAGCTTTTCGAACTCCCAGAAGTGGCCGCAATAGGCGTCTTTTATAACCACCCACCGCGACGGGGCCGATGTGGTACGGGTGCGGAGACAGAGGCAAGGATTCTCAGCAACCCGATCGACCCTCTTACCAGAACAGACATCGAGGGTTCGGATCCACCCCGGGGCAAACTTCTCAAAATAGAAAACAAATTCTTGGCTCTATCCTGGATTAGCGGTCCTTAAAAATATAGCGGTCCATTAAAAAAAGTTGAAAATTAACAAACATATTTTTATTATAATTCATTTTCATAAGTTTTTGGTTGGTTTAAAAATTGGTACTTTCACTTTCAAAAAAAATTAACAAAAAAATAATTTAATGTTTTTTTTTAAATTTTCGAGATAGAGAGAAAGAGAGAAAATACAGGGTAAGAAAAAGAAAAAAATCTACTGAAAGTGTCGAAAATTTAAAAAAAACATTACCAAAATTTAATGTAATAGAATGCAATTTTATTATATTTTATAAATTAAATTTTTTTTAAACCAAAAACTTACAAAAATGAAATATAATAAAAAATTAAATTTTTTAAATTTTCAAATTTTTTATAGACCGCTATATTTTTAAGGACCGCTAATCCAGAATTGAGCCAAATTCTTTACTTTTCAGACAGCTCTGCCTCCTCCTGGAACCGGCCCACATCTACCGTGCCCTCTGCGTTCTTCTGCAGCGAGAGGAGGACGTCACCTTCATTCAGGTTTAGTCCTTTAAGGACAGACCTTTAAATTTCATTTTCAGTTGGTTGTGTCCATGCTGCAGGGAGTATTGCTGACAGCCACCGAGCTGTTCATCCTCCGCGACCAGCTGCGTCAACTGAAGGACCAGGAGACGGTCTCTCTCTTCGAATGCATCTTCCGCTGCTGGTGCTACCGGCCGATCGCTCTGCTGGGCCTCTGCCTCCTGTCGCAGAACTACTCTCAGGCTTCTGAGATTGCCCTCGAACTGTCGAAGGTCGGTGTCTCTATGTCCTTCTCTCTAACTTCTCTTTCAGGTCGATATCACCGTCGACGTCCTCGTGGAAATCGACAAACTCGTCAGTATGATCGAGAGTCCCGTCCTAGCCTGTAAGTCTCCCTCTCCCCCTCAATTCCTACCGTAACCTTCAGACGTGAGAATGGATCTCCTCTCGGCCGTCCACCAGCACCCTCTGTCCATCGTCCTCTCCTCGCTCCTCATGCTCCTCCCTCAGTCGGACGCCTTCCACACCCTCCACAAACGCTTGCAAGCCGTGCCGGTGCTGACCACCGTCAACAGACTGCCGTCGGAGCCCGCGGAGAAGTCGAAGATTGACTTTGCCCCTTTGATGGAATGCCTTCAGAAGGCACTCGACAAGAGACAGACCGAGGTACTGTAAATTAATCGACCTTGTGGCGGAAACACGGAGCATAATTCGGCTCTATCATGGATTAGCGGTCCTTAAATTATAGCGGTCCTTAAAATTATAGCGGCCCATAAAAAAAGTTGAAAATTTAAAAAAAATTTATTATATTTAATTTTCGTTTTTTTTTTAAATTTTTGGTACTTTCACTTTCAAAAAAAATTAATAAAATAATTTGCATTTTTAAAATATTGAGTTTCATTTATATTATATTAAATATTTGTAATGTTTTGGGGGTTTTTTAAAATTTTCGAGATAGATAGAAAGAGAGAAAATACATGGCAAAAAAAATCTACTGAAAGTGTCGAAAAAAAATTTTTAATAACCAAAAACTTAAAAAAATGATATATAATAAAAATTACAAAAAACTTTTTTTCAACTCTTTTATGGACCACTATAATTTAAGCACCGCTATAATTAAATTTGGTGGACCGCTAATCCAGGATAGAGCCCATAATTCGTAGCAACCGGGCCAGTCCTCTTACCAGAATGCTCAATGGTTCGCATCCTGCCAGGAGCAGGCTTTTTGCTATCTTGAAAATCAACCTAACATTTGCCTGTGCGCTCATAAATCTTGCACTTTCAGGTCCGTAAGAAGCACCGCCAAGTCCTGATGACCTCCATCCAGAGGATCCAACAGCTGTAGTCATTCATGTACATCCGATTCTTGTGATATACTCCCCGCCTTGTGATATTATTGCCTTCTTTAATTTATAGTTTTTAAGTTATGATTCATCTACCCAATGCTGGTCCTTTTGCGATATGTACAGATAAAGTTTATTCTTTCGATACGATTGAGGTGAGTCATTTCAGTTTAAACGGCGGCTGTTTCTCAAGCCATGTACTCTCCTGTTTTGCCGCCGCCACGTCATTGGGGCCTTTCTGACACAGGGGACCGCTCGTTGAGCAATCGTCTGACCATGGGCCTTGGACACTTCATTTTCTTCGAAATTTTCTTCTGTATCAACTTTTATTGGCTTTTCTCTCTTTTGGCTGAAAACTGGCTATAAACTTGCCTAAAAACAAGAAGGCATAGCTTTCTTCCCACATCCGTGGCTTGTTTATGGCCATCTTCTCCTTTTTCACCCTCTTCTTTTCCCACCCACAGCTGCGAAGAGGCCATTTGTCCCGAACGGGGAGGTTGATTCATCGATCGAAAGACCAGCTGTGCGTCGTTTTTAGTGCCAGCTGATGGGCGCCGACAGCAAAAAGAGGACTTGTTATGCAAATGGACAGACAGCCATAAATTCTGGCGCCGGCTCTCTGCCCTTTCAGCCCATTTCCCCTCGATTTCCACCCGCGACGAGGTTCCGACTAGGTTAATGCGGTGGGATTTTTCAAGTTGTTTGTATTATTTTTATTAAAGTTATTTTTTTCTTTTAAAAATCGATTTAGCAAAAGTACAGTGCGTGCCCCTCGTGAACAGAGCTGTTTGAAAAACCAATTTTTAATTATAAAACAATGGATATTCAAATGCAGAATAATGAAAATTCACTTTTGGCTGCCGAAATTTGCGCTTTTCGAACAGCTCTGTTCACGAGGGAAATTTTTCCAAAATCGAACAAGAACAGATTTAGTGATAACTTTTTACGCTCTATCGAATGGCGTCTGTTTTGGCACCAAGAAAAATTCCGCTTCAGGATTCAAGGACCCTCACGGGAACGCATGTAACAGAGTCGTATGCCAATGAAAATTCGATCTTAAAAAAATAATCTGTTCATAAATGCATGCTGAATTCAATCAGTTATATCACGCTTTTTAAAAAAATTGCAAACTCACTGAAAATCTCAAAAGAAAGGTGGCCGTATACTTATGGCACGCACTGTACTTTTGCTAAATCGATTTTTAAAAGAAAAAAATAACTTTAATAAAAATAATACAAACAACTTGAAAAATCCCACCGCATTAACCTAGTCGGAACCTCGTCGCGGGTGGAAATCGAAATGGGCTGAAAGGGCAGAGAGCCGGCGCCAGAATTTATGGCTGTCTGTCCATTTGCATAACAAGTCCTCTTTTTGCTGTCGGCGGCCATCAGCTGGCACTAAAAACGACGCACAGCTGGTCTTTCGATCGATGAATCAACCTCCCCGTTCGGGACAAATGGCCTCTTCGCAGCTGAAAATCTCAAAAGAAAGGTGGCCGTATACTTATGGCACGCACTGTAGACAAAAAAGGAGTGGTGTATTGAATTTCCCGAAAGAGTGTGTTGGCATGATGTTGATTCAGTGGCGATTCGTGGGAGAAGACGTGTCGCTTCCGACGATCACCTGTCTATCGCCTAGTTTTGGCTGATTTTCAATAAACCATCCAGTTTTCTAGTCAATTAACGATTTCTGAGTATTTCACACTCTTATTTTCACGATGGGACCCATCCTCCCATTTTCGATTTGGTTTTGGTAGGGCCATGTGAGTATTCCCTTGCGACTACCAACTTAAAGCGGAAGGACCGCGTAAATTTTTTTAAAATTTGTGATAAAAGCCTAGATCTCATTCCCAAGATTCCGAAAAATACCTCTTTTACCAATTTTGGATCAAAATGAATCGATTTAGGAGCGTTTGAAATTTGGAGAAATTGCCATTTGAATTGCCGCCAACTCTGCGTCTCCCCATTTCCCACACTCTCTCGCCCACTCTAGCCGTGTTTCCGTGCGGCAAACGCGTAAAACGGCCGTGTAAACGCGCCCCTTTTGCAGTCGAAATCATCCAAAGGGGTATGTTTCGGAATCGTGGAAAGGATACCATTCAATGAAACAATTGTAAAGAAACATTAAAAAATAAATTTTACGAGGTCATTCCCCTTTACGCCCGGCATTTAACGACCTGTCCGCTGATTAGTAGTTAATCTTTATACTTTACTACTTTGTATTCAAATTAGACCGTGTTGAAACAATATATCTTTGGGTAGCTTATTGTATGCTCTATTAATAAAAAAGATTGAAAAAGAAAGTTCAGCAGTAACATGAATTAATACAAACAGTTTTATAAATATCCCTGAAGTTGGCTATTTTCGTTGTGGGACCAAAGGCAAAAGCAGAAGGGTCATAAGTTTCACATTATGGAACTAAATCATTGGCCTCCTTGCACGCTTTGCAGCTTTAAAAGCTAGTTTCCAGTCCTTTAAAGGGACAGTCAGGCGGCTTTTGCAACTTTGTCTCATATGAAAGAGAAAATTCAGCTATACAAAAAACTTTTTGGGACCTTATGCCGGAAATCCCTAGTTTTTGAGATATTCAACCTCAAAGTAGCCGATTTCGGGTTTCCATCCGCAGAAAGTGCGGATGGCCCGGACGGTCAATGTGTCCTGCGTTTAGTGGCATTCAAATTTGAATGAGACATTGGGGGAAATGAGGAGTGCGCGAGACAATTTAGCATTTTTGAATATGCAAAATGGGCTATCGTATCCTACCATAATGAAATGAAAAGGCCCCTGACTGTCCCTTTAAGATGCTGGGTTCTGTAGACCGTAAACATAAACTAAAATAAATGTCACCTTAACGTCGCCTAAGTAACCTTAGAAGGCCTTCCCTATTTTCTTATCGTGCGAGACATTCCCCTAAAGAAACAGCCGTATCTCTCCAGTTTTCGACATTTTCCTCTCTCTCTCTCTCTCTCCACCAAAAACCCTGCAAAAGAAGCCATAATCGCCGTTGACGTGTACCTTCCTCCACCGCCTCCTAATCTCCCGCATGGGCCATCCATCGTCGTCTGGTCCTCCGGGATTTCGGTTGGATCGATGCACCCGCGCACTCGGCGCGCAATCCGCTCCCAATGGCTCCGTCTTATTCCGTCTCCCTCCTTATGGCCACCTCTTTTCGTTGCGGGAATCCTTGGCTCCGAGACGCGGGAGACAAATTGCCGTCGGCGCTGTTTATCCCGTCAGCCGAGCGACGCCATTCTGAATGTCCACGGCCGGATTAGCCACGTAAACGCACCCATTTAGGAGATTAGCCACGGCGACAAGTGCTCAGCTGAGGAATTCCCTCAGGAGACGGCGGAGGGCGATTAGCAGGAGATTTAGGATGTTTTGACTTCTTTAGACTCTGAGATCTGCAAAAACCGTTCACTCACTCACTCTTAAAGGGGAAGGACCACGTAAAAATAATTTTTCTGATTTTGTGATAAAAGCCTAGATCTCATTCCCAAGATTCCGAAAAATACCTCTTTTACCAATTTTGGATCAAAATGAATCGATTTAGGAGCGTTTGAAATTTGGAGAAATTGCCATTTGAATTGCCGCCAACTCTGCGTCTCCCCATTTCCCACACTCTCTCGCCCACTCTGGCCGTGTTTCCGTGCGGCAAACGCGTAAAACGGCCGTGTAAACGCGCCCCTTTTGCAGTCCAAATCATATAAAAGGGGTATGTTTCAGAATCGTGGAAACTGTTTATATCCAATGAAACAATTGTAAAGAGACTTTGAAAAATCAATTTTACGAGGTCCCTTCCCTTTAAACCTCTTCTTTTCTCTCTCTCTCTCTCTCTCTCTCGCTCTCTCTCTCCCCTGTCTCCTTTCCCATCTGTCAGTTCTCAGCCGTCACTTGCAGCCACCCACCGCTCTCCGTGTTCGATCCCTTTTCCGTTGTTATTTTGTGCAACTTCCCCCCTCTCTCTCGGCCCGGAATGTTGTCGACTGGGCACTCTGTTGTGCCGGAAAGAAAACGTTCGCTCATTGTGCCCCTCTGTTGACTCTGGCCACTGAGCGCTGCCCACTCTCGGCTTCTGAAGTGATTTCACGCCGGACGCTGTTTGTTCAGCAGCCCCGCATTTCTGCACTTTCCCTCCGGATTATTGCCTTCTTTGCACTTGGCTTTGCACTTGCTGAAATTAAGCCAATAGTTGGTTTTTGTCTCCTATTTCAGCTTTTTTTCACTGTAAAGAGCTGTCAGGGCCGCCTCCCTTGCTCTCCTCACTTTCCTTAATCCTCTAGTCCTAAACGTTAAGGTAAAACCTTAATACTCAACCTTAAAAGGGAAGGACCTCATAAAATTGATTTTTCAAAGTTTCTTTACAATGATTTCATTGAATAGATATCGTTTCCACGATTCTGAAACAAACCCCTTTTATATGATTTGGACTGCAAAAGGGGCGCGTTTACACGGCAGTTTTACGCGTTTGCCGCACATAAATACGGCTAGAGTGGGCGATAGAGTGTGGGAAATAGGGAGACGCAGAGTTGGCGGCAATTCAAATGGCAATTTCCCCCAAATTTCAAGCGCTCCTAAATCGGTTCATTTTTATGCAAAATGTGTAAAAAAGGTATTTTTCGGAATCTTGGGAATGAGATCTAGGGTTTTATCACAAATTAAAAAAAAATTTACGCGGTCCTTCCGCTTTAATGTAACTTCCGGAAATAGCACTAAACCAGTATAAAACCGTAAATCCCAGTGCAGTTAATGCGTTGGAGTCTCAGAACAGGGCTATGTGACCTTGTCATTTCACCACCCTTGTCCGCCCTGCGAACCAGTTTCTGTCGCGTGTGATCGTGTTGCTTCCGCAGACTTAGTTTCTCAGGCTATTCTGAGTCATTTCTTCCTTTATCTATTCTTTTAAAACCATTTTGTCTCTAAACATCCAAATATTTAACGAAAACATGTTTTCTGAGGTTTATGAGCCAATTCAACTTGGTTTTGACATTCCGGAAAAAGATGATGTTTTGGCTCGTTTTTCTTCTTTTTTTATACTATTGGCTCTATGCTACCAATTTTTACGCTACAGTAACCCACGGCCATCGTGGCGGGACCAATTGCCCCGAAAATCAGAAAAAAGTTTTATGTGGAAAATATTTAAATAATAAAACTGAAAGTATGTTAAGCTCAAAATGTAAATTTTGGTTTTAAAACTTTCTCAAAAAAGGTCTTATTCGGGAAAACGACAATTTATCCGCTTTCGTTTTGCCTTTTGTTCAAACTGTGAAAAAATTAATAAAAAATAGTTTAACAAATAAAAATGTTTTCAAAAAAGTATTTTAAATAATTGTCTAGAAAAGTTTAAAAGTTGTTCTGTATTAAAGAAACAGTCTATCAAACTTGAAAGGACAACATTAAGATTTAAAAATTTCACCTGAATATGATTTTTAATTTGAAATTTTTTTAACTTTTAAAAAAAATTTAATATTTTTTTTAAATTATAAATTTAATTTAAAGTGTAAACTTTCAAATAAATTAGTTTTCGACCTTGGTGTTCCCCCACCCGTGGCCCATATCCCCGCAGTGCAATTGTGTTGCAATTACTTGCCCACAAAGCCCCGAGAGGCGTAGATTATAGCCCTCAACACGCCATTATCGCTTCTCACCCAAACGTGACCATTACCCCAGCTGTCTACTAGATTTATTGGCTGGAAACGCCTTTTAGCCCAGGTTTAGGGATCCTGAGAAGCTTTCCGTTGCGGAAATCTCCCTTTTTCCAAGGCAAAGGTCAGATCGGACGGACAGGCGGCACTTGCTCACGGGGACACACAGGCGGTGCCGCTATTGATTCGCAAAAACGAACACCCGCCGGACAGTGCGGCAATTTCCCTCCGGCTATTTAAAATATGATTTAAAACTTTGAAAACAACATTATTAATTATATTTGTAATCTTTTTATTCAAAAGTACTGTTCATTTCTTTTTCTTTAGTTTGTTTTGCAAATAAGTTTATAAAAACTTTTTTAAACTTGTCATTATCTGAAACCACGGTTGTATTTTTCTATTTTAACATATTCTACTTTTCTAAATGTCAGTCAAATGTTTTCCGGTTTTCCTAGAATTAATTTTTTTTAAATTTTCAAAACTGAAGCTGAATTACAAGATGTCACAGAAATGTGTCTCTTTTCATGAAAACTTATCTCTTTAATCTTAAAAAAATATTTACTTTAATAATATATTCTTGAATTATTTTCTTATAAAAATTTATTTTATCTTCTTTTACTTACTCAGTTTTGCAATTAAGTTTAAAATGATTTCTTTTAAAAAACAGATGACTTTCCCCAATTTTCTATTTTAATTGCTTTTTTGGCACCGGAAAATTTGAATTTTCTTCCCAAACACTTATTTTTATTTTAAGAATGAAATTTAATTAAAAAATTTTAAAACCCATGGGTCTCACATTTTCTTGGGCTACCCTTAGTCAGAAGCCCATTGTCCTTTGTTGACATTCGCCTTATCAATTTTTATCACTGCGGCATGAAACGTTACTTTCATTTACTCCCCTTTTTATTTCATTTTAAGTTATCTGCATACTTTATTATATTTTTTAAAATAGTTTATTCGAATTCAAACCTTCTTTGTTTACTCGCGGAGACCATCCGCCTGGCCACATCATCGCTGCGTCATTCAATCCGCCAGGAAGCGACGAAATTCGAGTCGCCGCCCAATTGTCTGCGGCTTTCCCACGTTTCGTCGCTTCAGCCCTTGAATTAGGGGATCGAGGAGAAGAAGCCGCTTCTGAGATGAATTTAGGCTTAGGTGAACTTTCGGGAATCGATTGTAACGCGCTAAGCTGGATTAACAGCTGAAGCGGGGGATTACCTCTGACTGTTCGTTCTTTGAACGAGGAATTTGAAAACAGGGAGCTCTAATTTGCAGGAACAGCTGTTTACAGCTGGCGGACGATTTTCCTCGCGTTTTTCACAGCACAGGTGGAAATGGGATAGACAAGTGGAAGGAACAATCAAAACGCGCGTTCTCTGTCTCTCTTGGTCTCTCTCTCTCTCTCTCTCTCTCTCTCTCTCTCTCTCTCTCTCTCTCTTACTCACTCTCTCTCTCTCTCTCTCTCTCTCTCTCTAACATCCCATATTCAAAAGGCTTCCCACTGGCTTTCCATATTTCACATACCCACAGCTGATGTCAACACAGGTGAAAAATGTTCCCTTCAACCTTGTTTTTAGTTAAACCCCAGTAAATCTTACCTTTTTTAATCTCTGAAACCTTAATTTCTAATAGCGTAGGAGTGTGGAAATTTCAGTAAACCTTAATGAAATCAAGCCCGCTGTGGAATAATTCATGCGGAAGGATTTCTGCCCTTTGTGTTATTCCCCTGCTGTGAAATCGGAGCCCATCGCTGAAAAATTTTGAGTTTCCTAACTTTTTTGTCCAAACCTGATTTTCACCATGTTTTAAAGGGACCGTCAGGGGCCTTTTTCAAGTTTAATTTAATTAATTATACATATTTTTATTATTTAGTTTTCAATATTCGATTTTGTTCAAATTGCCAGACAAACTAGAAATTTTAAATTTCTCCCTTGAAACAATTCTTTCCAACGGCTTCCAGCAAACGGGCCATGCGCAACTGCAACAGCCCGCTGTTTACAGGACTGTATGCGGCATTCGGCATGTTGGAGCTGATCCAAAAAAATTTGTGCGGCAAACGGCAGCTCATATTTCAAAAACTGAAAATCAATGGAAATTCAGTATTTTAGTCGGAAAATGAGAAAATGCAGAGTAAACTAGGCCACGCCCACCGTAATACAGCAGAGCTTGTCGTTGGGAATAAATACTGTGGATACTGTAACGCGTAAAAGGTCTTTGACGGTTCCTTTCATTACACTTTCCTTCCTGATTGTCCTAATTAGCAGCCTACAATCGGCCCTGTTTTCCTGGAACTTTGGAATTGTCGCCTCGGCCTCTAATCGGATCTCCCGTGTTTTCTGACCACCCGGACAGCTGCCTAATCCGCGGGCCGGTGGTGTGCTATGCCGTAATCGATGCTAATCTCTTTTTCCTTCCAACCAATCCCCTTTCTCCTTTTTCCACTCGTTGGCTTTCCCTTTATTCCTACCTCCGCCGTGACGTAGTGCTCCCTCATCAGCTCGCTTAATATTTCATTAGGCAACGAGCTCTGCGCCATAGTTGCGCGCTTATTAAGTCCGAGAGAGGGAGGGGGGCGGCCCCGCCCTCCGGAAATCGACGACGACCTGCGCTTTTCAGCGGAGCTGCCGATTGGAAGTGCACGGACTGCTCCTTCAGTCCACCCACCTTTGCTTTACAAGGGAACACCCACAACCACCCCGTGGGGTTTTAATATGCGATGTACCGCATTTCGTAGCTTTTATGATGGCAATTGAGAAAGTGATCCCCAAATCTGCTAAACGACCTCCTCCGCCGAGTAAGGCGCGCTGAAAGATTGGGGCGCAGTCCGCTCCCAGTACTTCAATGCGGCGGGCGCCACAAGAAGACGTGGCCAAGTGGCCGACTGGCAAGGCGCCTGCCTAATAAGCAGAAGGTCCCGGGTTCAAATCTCCGCTGCGGAAATTATTTTGCTTTTTATGATATTCATCCAATAAGTATACATTTTCTACGAAAGAAGGAAAAAATTTAAATATTTTTTTTGAAATTAGCAGATACTGCGTTTGTGAGGATAACAAAGTTTTTTTTCTGGAATCCTATTTTTTTTCAATAAATACATGTCCAATTAGGGTTGCAAAAAAAACTTCAAAAAAGTTAATTTGAAAGTATATAGTTTTTTAAAAATATTAAAACAATTTAAGCTTTTATAAAATTTTGACCGATTCTAACGTCGACCAGGACTATTTATTGTTTTGATTTCCAAAATTTTCGGGCCAACCATGAAGTAGAAATCACCTACAATAAAAAAACACATTATAAAATTTTAAGAAAAAGTGTTTTAATTGTTTTTAAATTTAAATTTTTTTTTAAAATGCAACCCTAATTGGACATGTATTCCAGAAAAAAAACTTTGTTATCCTCACAAACGCAGTATCTGCTAATTTCAAAAAAAAAAATTAAAATTTTTTCCTTCTTTCGTGGAAAATGTATACTTATTGGATGAATATCATAAAAAGCAAAAAAATTTCCGCAGCGGAGATTCGAACCCGGGACCTTCTGCTTATTAGGCAGGCGCCTTGCCAGTCGGCCACTTGGCCACGTCTTCTTGTGGCGCCCGCCGCATTGAAGTACTGGGAGCGGACTGCGCCCCAATCTTTCAGCGCGCCTTACTCGGCGGAGGAGGTCGTTTAGCAGATTTGGGGATCACTTTCTCAATTGCCATCATAAAAGCTACGAAATGCGGTACATCGCATATTAAAACCCCACGGTGTGGTTGTGGGTGTTCCCTTGTTAGACTTTTCGCTTTCTTTAGACACCTGAAGGCCTCATTTACACAGGATTTGCACTTTCAGCCATGATTATTTCGATTTTCAATGAATCACATAGGACAGAATGAGTTTTTGATGATGATTAGTGGTTGAATCATGTAAAAACAGTTGCCCTTTCGGACAACTGCGTCTTTTCTCTCATTACTTACGTCATCACTTACGAATCACCTTTTTTTACTGATTTTCCTCAAAACCACGATACCCTCGAACTTCTCAATGAAAAATTTCAATTTTAAGACGTCTTTCCATTAAAAAAAACACCCAGGAAACCAATTTCCAATTTGAAATTTATTGATTCTGGTTCATGCGAACGGTTTTCCCTCATTGTAGCTTGATCTTAACCAAGTTGCAGATCCAACGACACTTTTGACACGATCATTTTAAGAACCTCGAACTTGTGTATCGGTGTTTAGTCTTTCAATTTCAAATTAAAGTCAAGGACTCAAAATTTTGCGTCCCAAAGCGATTAATAAATTTGTGAAATTATTTGTTTACCGTACTTTACCTTATTATTTTTTTAAAATGATTTATTCGGATTTCTCCATTTTTTTAACGGGTATTGCTTCATTCTTATGGTTCTATGTGAATTATGGTTTATTTAAAATCTATTTAAAATATTATATGCATGAATAATTAGTTTTATTGCTGGAAAACATGAAAATTCGGTTTTGTCGCCGGAATTCGGGATTTCCCAACACCTTTCTGCATTTCTCATTGTTTTCCCAGTTTACCTTATCTTCTGCATTGTTTTCCCCAACTGCGATGTTGAAATCACCAGATCGCCAGTCTGTTTCTGCCCACAGCTGATTTTGCCGCCCATTTTACCCATACTTCCGTGTTCCTTTCGTGTTACCTCATCTTCTCATTCATGTTCTTCTATTCTTATCTAAATTTTCATATGTATTTTCTCATTTCAGTTAAACTCTACTAACTAGTGAGAAAACCTCGTCGAGATGTCGTTGTCGGGCCTGCGAAAGCAGTTCAACAAGGCGAACCAGGTGAGACCTCAGCCAAAGTTCGTCATTCCAGACTGGGAGAATTTATTTATCTTGCACTGTGTTGTCGTAAAATCTACAGAAATTCCAAAAAAGAAGTTAAAAACCGATTTAATTCGTCTCCTGTTTCAGTACTTGTCCGAGACAATGGGTGCGGCTGAGCCGACGAAGCTGGACGAAGTTTACAACGACATGGAAAAGGTAACTTTCTTCAGCTGTGAGAATAATGAACTCCTCTGTTTCAGAATGTCGACACCACCTATGAACTGATTACCGCGATGGTCGCTGGAGTCAACGAGTACCTGCAGCCCAATCCCGGTTAGTTTTTCTTCAACAATTTGCTTTATAAAAGCAGAAGCTTTGATAAAGAAAACTTTCATAAAATAAAATGTATTTTCAGCAACTCGGGCGAAGATGGCGACAATGGGAGCGTTGTCGAAAGTGAGCGGCACTGCGAAGACGTCGCCCTACCCGCAGACGGAGGGAATGCTAGCCGAGACGATGACCAAGTTCGGACAGCGGCTGGGAGACGGCAGCGACCTGGGAAAGGTTGGAAGAGGCTCTAATTGATCATACTTTCAGTTAAAGGGACCATCAGGGGCCTTTTTCAAGTTTATTTTAGTCAATTACAAATATTTTTCTTATTTAGGTTTCAATATTCGATTTTTTCAAATTGCCAGATAAACTAAAAATTTTAAATGTCTCCCTTGAAACAATTCTTTCCAACGGCTTCCAGCAAACGGGCCATGCGCAACTGCCGCCGCCCGCTGTTTACAGGACTGTATGCGGCATTCGGCATGTTGGCACTGTGCAAAAAACATTGTGCGGCAAACGGCAGCTCGAGTTTCAAAAACTGAAAATCAATGGAAATTCAGTATTTTAAGTTGTAAAATGAGAAAATGCAGAGTAAATGCCTTTAAATAGTTTAAAGTTGTAAAAATGCCCACAATGTCGTTGGGAATAAATACAATGGGTACTGTAACATGTAAAAGGTCCCTGACAGTCCCTTTAAATCGCGGTTTATACGACTAACCAGCCCGCGGTCAAAAACCGATGTTTAAAGGACCTGGGTCACCGCTGGGTCCCGAACGGATCGTGTATCACAATATTCGTGACAGCTAGGTGTCACCAAATATCCAAATTCCAAAGAGCTTGGTTTCGTCCCGGAAAGTAGTCGCACCTGCAGCGGCAGCATTCATATTAGTCTGGCTGATCTATTGGTTTCCGCTCCGGTTACTTGGGCGCCTGCCAATTAGGCTTCTTTGAATCGTCTCATCCGGTCTGAGGGATAATTCCAAGGGCGATTAGGCGCAATTTTTTGAGAAAATCAATTAGCCTACGTGGCTTTGCGAGGGGTTTGTATCTTTGAGCAGATGGGAAAATCAATAGAATACATAAGTTATTAAATGTTATTAATGGTAACCTTTCAGTCGTTGGTAGACGCGGGAGAGGCGTATCGTCAGATGGCGGATGTAAAGTACCAGATGGAAGACAACGTGAAGCAGAACTTTCTCGATCCCCTCACCCATCTTCAGAACAACGAACTGAAAGACGTCAATGTGAGTTTTATTTAGTTTCCGATAGGAAACAACTCGATCTTGGGTTCTCAACTAATATTTTGGTTTCAGCACCACCGCACTAAACTGAAGGGCCGTCGTCTGGACTACGACTGTAAGAAGCGGCAGCAGAGGAGGGACGACGAGATGATCCAGGCAGAAGAGAAGTTGGAGGAGTCGAAGAGACTGGCCGAGATGGCCATGTACAACGTCCTCACGAACGACGTGGAGCAGATCTCCCAGCTGAGGGCTCTCGTCGACGCACAGATGGACTTCCACCGACAGACGCTGCAGGTCCTCGAACAACTGCAGTCGCAGCTCAACTACAGGTCAGGCATTTTCATATTGCGGCCATACACTAAATTGGGGGGTCCGGGTGGGGTCTGCGGACCCCCACAACCCCGAAAATTTCTCGCGGACCCTCCCAAAAATGGAACTTTTTGTCCAAAACCTTACCCCAAATATTTCGGCCCTGCGGCCCCCCCCCCGCCAGGTGGAGGCCAATTTAGTGTATGATTGCGGCTAACACCCGCAGTAGATGGATATAATTCTCTCATAGGTGCATGGGAAATCAACTTTTTCAAAAAAAAAATTTTCCGGTTGATTTTTTTTACATAAGGGCATACCCCGGGAGGGTCTGTCCGTGGACGGCCCCACCCTTAACTTTTGGTTCCAACTTTGGGGTAGTCCCCCTTAACTTTTAGGCCCAAAATCAACATTTCGTAAATATAGAGCCTAACCCCCCTTAACTTAGGGATTTTCTGGACGTCTACCACCCTTAACATGGGATAACCTGGATATACCCTCCCGAGGTATGCATAAGGGTCCCCCCTTTGGTGAAAAATAGGAAAATCGAAATTAAAAAATGGTCTTCTTCACATTAAAATCTGAAAATTATTGTAATTTTGTAATCATCTTTAATTAGTTGATGTAAACTACACGAAAAAATCAGGTGGAAGGCTTAATTTAAGAGAACATGGCGAATTTCAACCGAAAACAGCTTTTTGCCCTGGAATCCATCAACTTTCACGGGCAAATTGGATTTTTTTGTGTTTCTCATCACCAAACGTCCTAGCCGATCGAATAAAACCACCAGCAACATTCCTACTTATCGCCATGAAAAGATAATCAGGATTTTAGTCTACAAACAAATTTGACTGGGTTACGGTAACGAGCCAGATACGTAATTTTACAATTCTGAGGAATCCCATCAATATCCGAAATGTGGGCACCTTGTTTTGGTAGAAAAAGGTTTTAATATAAAAAATTAAATACAAATATAACAAAAATATATTATTTTATTAAAATTTGCAAAAGTTTTCCTGGCTGATTTTTTATATATACATCCAACGCATGCATCTATGAATTCTCTGGTTTTCAGGATAAAGGACGCTAGCGGTCGCCAGCGCCCGGAGCACATCCCCCACCCGGTGCTGGAAACCCGTACGCCTAGGACCCGCTCTCCTGCGCCTGGGGACGGAATGTCCATCAGCTCCACCTCCACCGGAAACTACGCCCCGCACGTGCAGAACGGAGGAGGCAGCAACCCATTCGCTGCTCCTGCAGCCCCTCCGGTTGGTTTTGAATTTTTAGATTCAGATTTGGTTATCAGAAGCGTCTTTACAATTGAAATTCAGGCCTACTCGGCTCCGGCGGCCGCCGCTCCACAGCAGAAGCCATGCTGTAAGGCTCTTTTCGATTTCGACGCTCAGAACCCGGGAGAATTGGATTTCAAGGAGGGAACTGTGATCGAACTCGTCGCTCAGGTTAGTGACGACTTCAGAAGGCTGCAGCCACGGGATACTGTAATTCCTGCCAGCTGGGTGGCAGGAAGGATCAAATTGACCTCCTCCTGACCCATGGCTGGCTCCACTGTCCGTGTTCCAAGCCTCATTCATTCATTTCAGGTGGACGAGAACTGGTACGAAGGCCGTCTCAACAACAAAAATGGCCTGTTCCCGATCAGCTACGTCCAGGTGATGGTTCCCCTGCGCTGAGCTTTACACCCAAATCCATTTTGCCATTTTCTCTCGCATTTGAGCCTGCCATATTTCGTGGTTTGTTGTGAACGGAAAGCAATACGTAGAGTCCCGTTTTTAATTTGTGACCCTCTATATTTATTTTTTACTAACTTAACTCCTTCCTTCCTTCCTTCCTTCCTTTATCCTACCCACCCCCGTGTTTCAAGCGTCCCCAATGTCACTTGTTCTTGTCATACACACGTTTTGTCTGTACCATTCGAGTCTTTAGCTGTAGTCGGAGTAGCGATAGAGCGTGTGTGAATCTTAAACGGTGAGAGAATAAAGCATCTCAGAGTGAATCTTCTGGTGGAAGAGAGCGATTGCTCTTCTGTTCTCTTTAATTAGGCACCGAAAAACAACTACCATTCAACTTTTGCGGACATTCTTCCATATTGAAGGATTTGGCCATCCTCAATTCTACCAAAAATCCCAAACAGTTCAAGCGAAACTTCTTTATTCAAAAATCAACAGTTGGGTTCTAAAATCCCCCTATGACCCAAATATGTTATTCTGAAACTTTTGGGCCGAGGTCACTTTTGGACGCCGGGTTACGGTAGCTGAAAGTGAAATACGGTAGTTTTTCAAACTTTGCCAAAACACAGAGTTAAATATATGAAACGATTGCAAATTGCATTCTAAGAAACAATGTCAATTGGTGCATACTTGATTTCTCAACAGCGAACAAAGTTTCTGGCAAAAAACCTAAAATAAAAACAGCACTGTTACAGCAAAATCCAAAAAACAGCAGTTTTTTGGATTTTGCGAAAAACTTTTCCGTTACGGTAAACGGGTGACTATGTTTTTTTCTGTTTTTACAACCTTTTTCGCATAACTTTTCTGATGAACTCATTTAAAAAGCGCGTTACGTTCCTTGTCAAATTTGCGTTTTAAAATGGTGACCCTTGTAAAATTTGCCAGGAACTTTTTTAAATATTGAAAGTGGATTCATTGAAAAGATGAGTGAGGTTTCAACTAAGAAATCCTTTTTTGAAAAAGTTAATTTGGTTAAGTTTAGAGCGAGTTTCGTTTTTTTTTAATTTTGAAAGGCGCCCCAATTCTTAGGCTGTCTGGAGCAGCAGCCGTTGCGGGTCACTATTTTCAAACGCAAATTTGACAAGGAAGGTAACGCGCTTTTTGAATGAGTTCATTAGAAAAGTTATGCGAAAATGGTTATAGAAACAGAAAAAAACATAGAAAAATCCAACAAAAAAAAACAACTGCGAAAAAGTGCTGTTTTTTATGTTTTTGCCAGAAACTGTTCGCTGTCGAGAAATCAAGTTTGCACCAATTGATGGAGACAAAATCGACGCAAATCAAAGGAGAAACCAGCAAGAAGACATTCTTCGCTGATCTGAGTACAAAAAAGCCCATCTCACTTTATTTTTAAAAAAACTTCAAATTCATGAAGAACGAGGCAATTTGAATCCAGTAGACGTCACTTTTGTAACTGCAACTGCACTGTTCTCCAAAACCTTTTCAAAGATTCCACAGTTTCGTCCGGCTTCAAAGCGATCTTAAATTTACTTTGAGACTGTTCGTATGATGAAATCTTACCTGAACCGCAATTGTCACACCAGCAACCACTGCAATTACAACGGCGAACATAGTCAGAATGGTGAAAAGAGTGAAAAAGAATAGATAGGCAATTACAGAGAATACAATTAGAAAGAATGCATTGAGAAGAGCCTTCTGGTCGATCGTAACTTGGATTTTATTGTTGGCTTGGGTTACAACCACTGGGGGTTGTTCTTTCTTCTTAAAAAGATTCTTGAAAGGGTTCCGGAGTTTTGTTCCTTTCGTAGTTTGTAGTTCGAAAAAGGGTTTTGGCTCCTTTGTGAATTTGTAGGACATTTGGAGAATGGCGGTTCGCTTCGGCGCAGAAAGATGAACTGATAAGGGAAAAAGGAGATTGGTCAGTTTTTAGGGAAAAAGGGTGATTAATGATTGGGAAAGAATCACTAGTACACGTGTACGTACACATGATCACATGTACACTCTTTATCTCAGAACCACAGAAACAACGTTTACTACCCGAATTTCGATCAACAATAAGCAAACGTATCAAAGTGTGCAGGGAGATCTTCACAGCACCGGCGTCCTCCCCTCAGCGACGAGCGGACTTCTTCTTTTTCTTCTTGGACGTCTTCTTGGCCGCGTCCGCCGACATCCTGAAAATGTTCCATTCACAGGGAAATTGGAATGATTAAAGAAGTCTTCTCAACTAATGCATCACAATCGTTCAAAAGATAGCTGAAAAGGTGAAAACCCCTACCTCTCATCAAAGTCGCCGTGGTCCTCCTTGAACCGTGGTCCTCCTTGTCCGGTGGGGTCTCCTCCGGACGACGGGACCTCCGTCCAGCCCTTGGCCTGCTGTTTCATCATCCACTGGCAGTAGACGGCTCTCAGCACCCGCCACTTGTCCTTCACCAACGGGAATCGCTCGACGATCTCCTCTGAAAATGGGAGGTCGAATAGTTTGGAAGTTTCGACAATACAAAATTTTTAAAAAAATCCCTGCATCGCTAATTCTCTCTCGCATCAACCCACCAAAAGTAGGGAGATGGCCACTGGCCGAGACCGGCAGAGGATCATCGGGCGGAATTGTGGCCAGGACGCTTTCCAGCACACCGTCTGGCGGGGGACGAAGCTTCGGCATAATCGTCTTCTCCAACTCGTGCATGAATTTGCCGATCATGGCCGAACTGAAATCGATTGGTTATAACAAAACTACCCTCAGATCATCAGAATAATACCTCTCTGATCTTTTAGAAAACCACGGAGAAGATTACGGTATCCACTTACTTGATCTCGGCGGAGCTCTCGCCGACGGCCGTGCCTTCGCTCGTCTTCACCATCAGCCGGAACGTGGACTGAGGTTCGCCGTTCGGTCCAGCCTCGTGGCGGACACAGCTCGCAATGGCCCCCAGTTTGCCCGTCTGCTTCAGGCAGTCCTTTCCCGACGAAGAGGACATCTTGATCGCGGCCAGCTTGCTCTCCAGCTCGTGGAAGCGGTTCTTCGACTTGACCATGTCCGCCACGAACGTGTTGAGGGCCCTCCTCTTGGGCGGCGGCCCCTGCTGCGCCGTCATCAGTGCGCTCTTCATCAAATCGTCCAGACGAGGCGGGAGAGCGACTGGGGGAGTTTTGACGACCGGGAGACGTTTGGCGGCAGGAGGAGGCGTCAGGACTGAAAGTGGATATTGAGGGTGGAAGGAGGCACTTCTTTGGGGAAATAACAGTTGGGAAAAAGTTAAGAAGTACCGTTGGGGTGTTTAAATTCGGCCTTAGGCTGTGTGAACCCGGAGCTTTTGACGACGTCCTTCACCGCGGGGCCTCTTCGAAGACGCTCCTTGAGCAGCTGGCGCTGGTAGCCCTTCACAGCCGCCTTCTTCTTCCTGAGCTCGAGAGCTGAAACCAGAAAATTGGGTCAGAGAAAGAGAATGGGTAGAGACGCAGGGGAGGGACTGGAAGGGCTAAGAGACGCAGGGAATGGAGGCTGGAAGAGCGAGACGACAGGCGGTTAGAGACGCATGGAGGAAACTAAACGAGTTTAGAGACGCAGGGAATGGAGGTTGGAAGAGGGAGACGACAGAAGGGGGTTTAGAGACGCAGGGGGTTTAAATTAATTTAGACTGGAAGAGCGAGACGCTTGGAGGAAACTAAATGAGGTTAGAGATGCAGGGAATGGGGCTTGAAGAGCGAGACGAAAGACGGTTAGAGGCGCATTAACCATAGCCTGCGTCTCTAACCTTCCTTTGTAGTCTAACTATTCCAATCTCCTCACTGCGTCTCTAACCATCATTCATCGGATCGTCTGCTTCTAACAACTTAGATGAAGCGAGACTGGCATAGACAGATGCCAGTGAAAGGGCGGTTAGAGACGCAGGGAAGGGAGGTTGGCAGAAACAGAGAAGCAGGGTACGGTGACGGACAGACAGACGATGGCCGGTTAGAGACGCAGAGGACGTTGTCCAGAAGCCACAAAGAAGTCGAGACATACCATCCTTGAGATGGCCGGCCTCCGACTCCATCAACTTCTCCTCCAGTCCTTGATTCTCCGCCTTCAGCCGGCTGACCTCCTCCCTGAAACAAGACAATCGATAATCATAATTTGAACGTCTGAGCCGCCTTTGTGCTATGACCCAATGCCTCTACGAACCTCAGATCCCTGACGACATCGTAGGCCTCCTCCACGGAGAACGTCGAGAAGATACCCTGTCCATTAAGCTTCTCGGCGATGATCGTGTCATCTGGAAATCGATTTAAAGTTTAAAAATGAATAAATAGTATGTAAAGTGAGGATACACGTTAAGTGAATAAAAAGCTTACCTATGATGAACTTGACGGACTCCTCGCAGCACTCGCAGTTTACTTCGACGTCGTGTTCTGCGAGGCGCTCGTACGTCGTCTCGACGCAGTTGACGCGCACGTATCTGAATGATTACTGTCACTAGGTACCCGATTTGAAGGAGGAGATGCCACATTCCGATCTCCATAGCTCTAAAGAGTCAAAACTTACTGGTGGTTGGGGGCGAGGGGCGCCACGACGAAGCAGTTGCAGTCCTTTGACGTGCAGTCGACCCACCACTCGTTCTCGGGGACGAAGCACTGCTGACCGCAGTGGTCGCAGTTCAGGTACCAGCCGCGCGGTTTGGCAGCTTTATTACGATGCTTGCGAGGCATTTTACCTGAAAGTAGAGGTGAAAATGGAAGAAATGAGCTTAAAATCAATTTACAGAAGCCAAGATATGACAAACAATTCAAAACAACAGAAATGCCAGTAAATCGAGTATTTAGAGCAGAAATCACGCGTTTAGAAATATTTCACAAAATTTACATTTATAATTTACAAATAAACTCAGCTGATTTACAAGAGAATAAGACAAACACGGGAAAATCGACAGAAAACTACCATAAATCGATTATTCTATGACTTTAAACGACTGTTTCGGAATAAAAACGGATATTGCAAACATAAACCCAGAAATTACAAACAGCAAGCCGCTTGCGACCCAGATAGATGCAATTAAGGCGAAAAAGACGCTGGGTTTCTTCAAGGCGCCGCGGTTCGTACCATATTATCACTCATTTTCAACACAATTACAATTGGAATATAAACTTTTACAAAATTTAAGAGGTTTACAACGAAAATGACGCAAAGAAGTTCCTGAAAGTTGGTAAAAAAAATGTCTGTTTGAAGTCCCGCGATAGGCATTTTAGCGGCGTTCGTTGCGGGACCTACCGGTTCTTCAAATTTTGGATATTTGCCAGGAGAACGGGCGGGCTTTTGAAATTGTTAAAATTTGTAAAATGGTCGAATCGTCTGTGGATTTGGGAAATAGAAACTTCATAAATCGATGAAAATGGTTTGTGGAACCTATTATTTATGGAAAATTGGTGGAAATGCCTGTTTTGTGTGGATTTTTGAGGCAAAACTAGGAGTTCCGTGTGAAAATAATGATTTTGGACTGTGTTTGACTTGGACCGCCCATTTAAGCGGCCCTAGGCCGCCTATTCAAAGGCCGCCAATTCAAGCGGCCGAAGGTGCCTATTCAAAAGCCGTAGGTCGTGATGAGGAGAATAGAATTCTTATCACAAAGAACAGTAGTTAATTTTTCCGCGTCTAGAGCCTGTTTCCGTCAAAACATCCCAATTCAGTCATTCTCCAAATATGAATACCTCCTACATTCTGAATCCTCCCTTTTTCCACCCACATCCAACTATTTTCCTGTTTTCACTGAAGGTTTGATTTGAAAACTAGATTACAATACTCGGCCAGGTGATGTTCTTTGTTGGTTCAATCACTTGTCTTTTTGGATTGTACTGCGTCATTTTCAAATCTCCCGCTACGATGGATAAAACATTCAGGGCTCTTTTCATTTGGCATCTTCTGATGTTAGTAACAGTTAAAAGATTTCCCTAATGGATTTAGAGCATGTCTGTTTCTGACCAATAATACAGTTGCCTCGCCTCCTGTTGCTCTACTTCCCTATATGGCATTTCATTTCCAAGGGGTTTTGACGGAGTGGAAAGTGTCTGGATATATTCAAATGCAACTTCAGACTTCAGTTGATATAGGTGAACACATACACGCGCATACGCACCAATACATACACGTACACACATGCATACCCACATACAGACGCAGACACCGACAGACATTTACTCGTCGCCCATCGAGCACGGCTACAAATATGCCCATATTTCGCCTTCATGCTCATATTACAAATGGACGTGATTGCGCCCTCATTCAAAAAATATTCGGTGCGACGCGCTTTTTTAAGAAAAAAAATGTAAAATTGATTTTCTCGGTGCTATTAAAAGGTATTTCTGTGTTTCTTGTATAAAAAAATTAACTTGTCAATATAAGAAACATTTAAAGTTTAATTTACGTGAAACACGCCCTTTTAAGCATCTAATAGGACGCATTGATGTTTCAGTCGCCAGATTTCAATGAAAATACTGATTTGGGCTCATTTAAGCCTCATCTTCAGTCGAACTAATGTTGTAGGCAAAATAAATAAGACGATTAATTTTATCTTTATCTGGCGACCTCAAGTCACTTTCTGTGACTTCAATCCGCTTTTTGAGCGTTTTTTTTAAACATCAGGCACACGCACACACCCAAACACACATGCTCACGTGCACATACACACTCACAACTTGTGAGTCACAATTATTTAGCCGTCCTCATGTCATTCCCTCCTCTATTCTACTATCGCATGTCCGCTCTCCTCCCCTCCAACCATTTTCTCAACAAGCCAACTATCCGTCGTTCTCTCTTCTTCCTCTCCCAATCCATGCCACTAATCTCCATTCCTATCTACCATTTCTTCACAGAAGATCAACTCCGCTGGAAAATCATCCTCCAGGAGAAATACCGTATCCTCTACGATGACTTCTGGCGCAGCGATGTGACGGTCCAGTACAATGGCCCTGAAAACGATTGGGCTCTACTTGCCTCTGTTTTTGTCACAACTGGAGCCTTCTCGATTGTTTTGAGCATAGTCTCCTGTAGCATAACAACTCTTCTGACAATGAAAAGGAATATGACTCGGATGTCTGCACATCACAATAGCCACCACAGAGCCATAATAGTCTCCCTTCTGTCTATGGTAACAATTGGTTCCTTCAGACAAAGATCTCCCTAGGTTCTCGTTGCTTTGATACCGATTGGTCTTATTCTTCCTTTCCTTGGCTACATGTTCTACAGTAACTCCTACAGATCAGGTAACTCTGTGGTGCCCATTATTCCACTGTTTTAAAGGCGAAAATTTAGGTGCACAAAATTTTCCAGAAGTGTATTCTTTTACTTTGTATTTGCTTCTAGCTACCGTTAGTAGCAAATATTTCTTGAAATTGTTCCATTAAAGACCGTCACAATGTTTTAAACTTTCAGCAAAAAACCTCGTTTGAATTGCGCGCGCATCCGCCAAGTACCGTAAATGGAGGGAAATTCAAATGTGAAAACTTAACTTTTTTTTGAAATATCGATTATTTTCCCCTGAAATTGTCCTTTTCGGTTTTTTTAAATTATTGTAATAAATAAGAAAATACAAATATACCCATTAACATACAATATCATATTGTTTTCAGCTAAAAGTATTTTAGAGCCATAAAGACGTGAGATAGAGTAATTAGCAGAACGATCTTGCTATTTAATGCAAACTGAGTGTTCTGAAGCCCGTTTTTCCCTTTTTTTTCTCTTGAAAATTTATAATAAAACCACTGGTTTTCGTTTAAAACACCGATTTCTACCCAAAATTAAGCCAAAGCGCATTTGCCGCATACTTTTCGGCGGGCTTGCAATGTGCGCGCACTCTTTTCGCGGCGTGGATCATCTCAGACCCCCTAAGCCATCGCCGGAGAATAATATTTTCAAAACTCGAAACTTTGCTGCGAAACGCTTTAAAATTATTTTACAGCGTCATAGTTTGCGTTTGGGTTACAAATAGACAAAGAACAAAATAAAATAATAACATAAAGATCAAATTTTTCGTGACCCTCTGCCTTTAATCAGATATCCTCAACACAACTGTGGTGATTGCCATGTCGTTCGTACCACTGTCTTTGGTAACCTACGTGGTTACTTATGTCCCTTATCGTCAGTTTGTTTTGAGAGCGGTGAGAGGGTTTCGGCTTTTTTCAATTTGTGGTGAGATTTCAGATTCGGCTTAAAACATACCCGACGAAGAAAGTTACATCTGCCGATTCCAGTGGTGTCACTATTGCTACGGTCAAGACATTCAGAAGTTGATAACCTATGAGAATCTGAAGTTGTGATAGTTTACAAGTGTAAACGTGTACAGGTGAGAACGTGTGCTAGAACGTATGATTGTGACTGTAGTCGTGTGTACATGAATTTGTATCAATTGGAGCTTGTGATTCTTTCCAAATCGACGGTTGTTCACAGGTGTGGACGTAGCAGGCGCCTTAATGGACTGAAAACTAAAATTGATATGGGCAAAATGATGCACAAAAACCCTATATTTAAACAGTCCTACAACGAGTGACTTGCCACGCCCACAGAACCGTGAGGCAGTACGCTTGCCGTTCAATCCGGATCAATGTGGGGTCTCGCAGCGAAAACCTTGCGATTCAAAGTTGTAAAATAAAATAGTTTATTTTTATTCATTTTATAATTAAAATTTGTTTTTAATTGCCTTATTACAAAGCAAAAAATCAGCTACCTAATTATACATAGCTTTTTTTTAGTTTTCGGTCCTTTAAGGTGCCTGCTCCGGCGCAATTGCGTCATAGTTTTTTCTTGTTACTTCTTGCGTCATGGTTTTTTCTCCTTTCATCTTTGTTATTTTCAGTAATGCGAAAACGTTACACTCGTCGTTGGAACAAAAAGCGAACTCCTCGCCGAAAGCGGCTGACCCGGTGGTATTTTATCGGGTACAGAGGAGGAGTTTTCGGAAAGCACGGTGGGTCTCTTTCCCTTTCTTTTAATGTATTACTATTTAGGCCCTATTTCTCATAAAGATATGGGACGATTGTACGACAGTGGCGTGATAAGCGACAATTCCCAGGTCATGTCAGGAAGCGACGTAAAATTTCACAAATTGGACGAATGGAAGCAGCTCCTTCATGGAACAGTGGGTTTTATTATTATTTTTTTAATGGTTATTATCCCTCACATTCCTCTTTTAGCTGCCTTTTCATCTTTCTGTGAAGTCCTACGAGCACACCGAAAGAATTTTAAACATTCCGACGGGTAAAATTGACTCCAAGTTCCTGCCACCGCTGCCTAACGTCGGTCCTCGTGTTCCCACGATGTGAGTGTTTTTTTTTCTTAGGGAAAGTGAAGAATTTCCTATTCAGGTCATCAGAGGCCATTTCTGCCTTAAACGAAATGCTGGATTTGGACGATCCGATCGAGAACGACTATTGGGCGGAATTCAGTGGTCGGTGGTTCATCCAGGAGAGGCTTCAGTCGGATTTCAGACGACCGTTACTACGACCCCGACATGTTGGAGCATCCTACTCGACGAAGACGCTCCACTCGAACCAGCAGTGGCCATTGTCAGAGGTACCCAATTGTCTTATCGTAGTTTTATATGCGAGAAAAGTGTTTAAAGGGACCGTCAGGGGCCTTTTTAAAATTTATTTTAATTAATTATACATATTTTTTTTCTTATTTAGGTTTCAATATTCGATTTTGTTCAAATTGCCGGATAAACTAGAAATTTTAAATTTCTCCCTTGAAACAATTCTTTCCAACGGCTTCCAGCAAACGGGCCATGCGCAACTGCTGCCGCCCGCTGTTTACAGGACTGTATGCGGCATTCGGCATGTTGCTGTGCCAAAAAAAATGTGCGGCAAACGGCAGCTCATTTGTCAAAAACTGAAAATCAGTGGAAATTCAGTATTTTAAGTTGGAAAATGAGGAAATGCTGAGTAATCGCCTTTGAATAGTGTATGAGTTGTACCAATACCCCCAAGCACTAATTTCATGCTCAAATGAGTCCGCTGCGGACTTCTCTCGTTGTCTGCGTCTCACCACGCCCACCGTAATCTAGCGGAGGAAAAAATACAGTGGATACTGTAACCCCCAAAAGAACCCTGACGGTCCCTTTAATTATTTTTTTTAAAATTTCAACTTAAAAAAGGTTTTTAGACCCTTGGAGTCCGTTGATGACGAAACGGAGCATCTGGATGAACCAGTGACCGACGATGGGGACGATCCGAACCAGATGATTCTGATTGGAGCAGGAGGTAATTGCTTCCCAGGGGCCTTGTAGCTTCAATTTTAGGCGATGGCAGTTGGCTGGATCGTCCAACCCCGTCGAGAGATCGCGAGGTACCCACCCTGTCCATCTCTCAATATGTTTAGTTGGATCCATCGACGAGTGCGATTTCTAGAGGCACCGACCCGATGGACCCGATGGAGAATGTGGATGACAGGGCAGTCAATACAGGAGCCACCGTGGTCAGTGAGGGACTCAGTTGGGTTCCATTTCAGCATAAATTTATCTACTCAACGTTATTTGCAGGTGACCGCTGACGCCGCGGAAAGCAAGCTGACCGCTCTGATGAGCGGATTTTCTTTGAAGATCGACTAGACGCTCCCGGAAATCACGCCAGTTCAGATGATATTTTCAAACATTCATTTTAATAAAGTTAAACATTTCTACCAATAGAATACCCAACACTTCGTATCTTCCGGGAACACCCGGTTGGAAAGGTTTTTCCGAATGGTTCTTTTTGAGAAGATGGATTCCTATAGGATAAAATTAGAATGTTCTGGAAATCGACCGGTCAAAAACTTGGCAGCTATGTATAGTCGTCGCCGAATGAGCTTTCCTTAAGTGACAGAGCGAACGACCGGTTACAGTAACCGCATGGCGAGAAATTTGAAAGCGAACAGGACCAATGACATGACAAAGGATCCGAACCCACCGGTGTGCAAAAGCTAACTGGGCTACAGACGGCAGCTTTAACCGTTACACCACGGGATCACATGCCGTGCACTGTCGAGAGAGCAACCAAGTTCTCGCGCAAGCCAAAAGCCGTGGGAGCTTATTTCAGTTTCCAACACGGAAATAGGACCTTTGCTTACCAGAATCGTCTTATTTATTTCCCTTACAACATTAGTTCGACTGAAGATGAGGCTGAAATGAGCCCAAATCAGTATTTTCATTGAAATCTGGCCACTGAAACTTCAATGCGTCCTATTAGATGCTTAAAAGGGGTGTTTAATTAAACTTTAAATGTTTCTTATATTGACAAGTTAATTTTCTTAAAAAAGCGCGTCGAACGGAAAATATTTTTTGAATGAGGACGCAATCACGTCCATTTGTAGATGAGCATGAAGGTGAAAAATGGGATTTATATAAGATGCAAAGCTTTAAAGCAGGAAAAAGCCGGATTGTTATACAACTTTCCATGAATCATTTGACAGGGCCGATGTTCTTATCTCTTCCTGACGTCACTTTCACCTATATCAAAAAAGGCCTATCTTCCTTTTTCAAACTATTTTTATATTTCTTTTTTTTAATATTTTTATTTTTATAAACAAAATCATGAAAAGTTATATTCTACACTTTTCTCTCTCCAAAGTAAGGAAGGAGTACAAAAATAGCGACTGTGGTTCCAACGAGACCCATAAAAGCAAGGGCTCCAAGAATGAAGCAGTCCCATTTCCCTGTCTTCTTTTTCTTCTGAATTTGTTCTGTTACTGAAAGGCAATCCTTCTTAAATTCATTAAATTACAAATTCCTTACCACAGATGGGTGGTCGATGATTGAGAACCAATCCGTTTGGGAATTCACTGGCTACAAAGCATGGGGTCTGGCATTTACAGGAATACGCAGCCCCAGCTATGGGAACACAGACGAAGGCTTCTTTCGGACGATGGGCGGGGATAGGGGGAGGGGATTCTTCCACAGGAGAGGAAGGGGGAATGAGGGAAGGGTAGACCATTGGAAGTAGGTAGGTAGGGTAGGGGGACAAGGAAGTGGTTTTAAAGGAAAAGTGAAGAGAAAACAAGGTCGCGGAGGATGCACCGAATGGCCCAAAGCCAACAACAATATTTGCTGAGAAAAGGTACCGTTCGCAGAGTTATCAGGACAAATAATGAAAGGTCATATCTGACGAAACAACAAACCGAATACGGTTTAAGGAACCATCAGGGACAAGGGTGGTCGCCCAACGAGCTTTCCTTAAGTGACAGAGCGAACGACCGGTTACAGTAACCGCCTGGCGGGAAATTTGAAAGCGAACAGGACGAATGACATGACAAAGGATCCGAACCCACTGGTGTGCAAAAGCTAACTGGGCTACAGACGGCAGCGACGGTTTCCGTTCAAATGCTTCTTTAAGAAACATCTGTTTCTCATTAATTTATCATTGTGTCTCAAAGGGATAATAAAATAAATTTGCTTTTTAGTCAGTTGTTCCCCTTGACCGAAATTGTTTGCGTCTGTTGTTAGCCCTACTATTGAAAACATTGTTTCTCCCCTTCACCTTAAAATAAGATCTTTGTACAAGTTACTCAGCTGTACGAAACAACGCTAATGTCCTTCCCGGGAAATTGCCTTTGTGCGGCCCTGTCGAAACAAGGATTTATGGGAGTTCGGTGTACCTTGGTTACTAATTGGCGTGCCGTTTCGGCGGCTCCTCAGTCAGCTTCCTTCCATGGTGGAACACGGCGCCAGCCTGCAGCTGGCCACGGCCTTTGGATTTCTAGTGATGATGGTCGCAGCTGATGGGAGCTTTGAGGTTGGCTCTATTTTTAAACCGTTGCCCTAGCCGCTCCTTTTTCAGCCCAAGATGCAGATGGATCCGGAGGTAGTCCCTGAAGAGGAGACCAGCCCAATAGATAAGGTGGGGGAAAGAAAGAAAGAAAGAAAGAAAGAAATAGAGAACACGGAAGAGTGACAAAGAAACATCTATTCCAGCCCGTCGTCTTTCGTCAGTCTGCCTACTTCCGGAAAACTCATGTGTTTCCCACGATCTTGAAAGGAGCAAGTGCCTTCGGAATGAAAGGCTGCACCGTCCAATATTGTGCCGATGACTATTACTGTAACTTCTACGTTGATGATTTCGAGTAAGGGATTCCAAAACTAATATTTTAATGTTTTGTTTAGAAACGCGGGGGGATTATGTGTATTTGGAATTCCGGCCCTTATGACAGTGGATAAAACATCGGTGAGTTAGTATATAAGGCATAATATGATGAATAAATTCAGTCGGGATACATCAAGGACAGAACTCGGACTAATGGAACTAGTGATCAATGCTCGATAAAGGAGGAGGACGATCTGACTATTGAAGAGGCATTTCAACTGTACGCTAGTGAGTAGAGAGATAGAAAGAGAAAGAGAAAGAGAGAGAAAGAAAGAAAGAGAGAGAGTGAGAAAGAGAAAGAGAAAGAGAACGAGAGAGAGAGAGAGTGAGAAAGAGAAAGAGAACGAGAGAGAGAGTGAGAAAGAGAAAGAGAGAGAGAGAGAGTGAGAAAGAGAGAGAGGGAGAAAGAGAAAGAGAAAAAGAGAGAGAGAGTGTGTGAGAAAGAGAAAGAGAGAAAGAGAGAAAGAAAGAAAGAGAGAGAGAGAGAGAGAGTGAGAAAGAGAAAGAGAGAAAGAGAGAAAGAGAGAAAGAGAGAGAGAGAGTGTGTGAGAAAGAGAGAAAGAGAGAAAGAGAGAGAGAGAGTGTGTGAGAAAGAGAAAGAGAGAAAGAGAGAAAGAAAGAATGAGAGAGAGAGAAAGAGAGAGAGAAAGAGTTTGGCCACTTCCACTATTTTCAGGTCCTTGCGATCATTGTAGATCCCTATTCCCACTCGGTTACTCCCCTTCCAAGTTTAGTCTCCAATATGAGAATGATGTCCTTGTGAACGAGGTAATCAAGCTCGATGAAATGAACTTGCAGGTAAGTTTCGATTACCATACTTCATAATTCCCAATTTTCAGTGGAAGATAAATTATTCGGCTGTAGCGACCGACGAGAAGGCTTGTCAATTCTTTGTTCTGGCAAATGTTGACTTGGATATCACTCTCCGCAGGTAATAAGACTCTCTCATAATCAGATGCTAACTTTGAAATTTAGGACCAACACTTACTATAAGTACGACAAGATCGATATGATGGCGTTTGATCAGTTGATGTTTCACTGCAAAGCAGGAGTGTATCATAACATGAACAATGAAGGCGCAACATACACGAATGGAACCGTGACGATCAAGTGAAATGTACAACCGTGATAATCAAGTGAAATCCAAAAAAACATGAATAGAGAATAATAAATATTTATAATATTTTTCTACAATGATATTTTGAGAGAATATGCATTTTCTTCGTATACACAAAATAGCCGTCCATGCAAACAATGTCTTCCATGTCCAGTTTCCCTGTCTGACACATCAGTGTAGGGGTGAAATACTGATATAAATTGCATCCTGCGAATTTAAGTTTGCATGTGTTTCCAACTACGAAGGTCGTTGCCGAAGGATTTCCCTCTATCTCGGTACACTCGCCTGCAACTGTTGGGTCGATCTTGGGGAGTGTGCAGCCCGTACATGGGTCTGAAAAATAACGTCTGATATGAAATGTTATAAAACCAGACTTCAAAGCCCAGCTTCGCGGGTCTTTTCATTCTGGGTTGGGCGGCCTTCGGCCGCCACGGGGCCGCTTCGCGGCCCTACGTGGCATTGCGTAAGTTACGAAGACGTGCGTGAGCGCTCGGGTCGGTTACAAAAGTGCGGCCGACCGCTCCGGCGCTTCGCGCCTCCACGGATGGCGGCCGCACTTTGGTACCCTCCCCTCGCTTATCCGACCGACACTCCCCTCTCTTCTTGGGAAATGGGGATGGCCAAGGGGCGAACCAAGACCATTACCCAATTGTATAAACAAAACTATATAAAGTTATTAAGATTATTTTAGCGAACTCGATATCAAAACACAAAGCGAAAATTTAAAGCATTTTTACATCAACAAACAAAAAAATAGTAGTTTCTTACCTGGCACTGGCGTAGTCGATGGTACTAACGGAGTGGTCATAACAGGCGTGACGACTGTGGGAGGTTTTTTCGTGGGGATAGGTGTTAGACCATCTAAGTTTCCTGGTCTCATGGCGATGCAGGCTAAGGTAAACTTAGCAGCCAGACATAGAAGCGCGAGAATAGGGGTCATCTTGGAGTGAATGGCTGTCATCGCAGCCCTTTTTGTAGTGACGGAAAGCGATCCGTTTTGAACACTTTCGGTGACCAGAAAAAAAGATGACGCGGACGACAAAATATATTTCGAAAAGTGAAATTTGACAATTTTACTTCTGTGCTTTAAATATGAGAATTGGTTAAAGGGGAAGGACCTCGTAAAATTAATTTTTCAAAGTCTCGTTACAATTATTTCATCGAATAGATGTCGTTTCCACAATTCTGAAACACACCCCCTTTATACTATTTGGCCTGCAAAAGAGGCGCGTTTACATTGCCGTTTTACGCGTTTGCCGCACGGAAACACGGCTAGAGTGGGCGAGAGAGGGTGGGAAATGGGGAGACGCAGAGTTGGCGGCAATTCAAATTGTAATTTCCCCAAATTTCAAGCGCTCCCAATCGGTTCATTTTCATCTAAAATGGGCAAAAGAGGTATTTTTCGGAATCCTGGGAATGAGATCTAGGCTTTTATCGCAAAATCAAAACAATTATTTTTACGCGGTCCTTCCCTTTTAAGATGTTTTCAAGCAGGAAGCTTGAAAACAAGAGGACTGCTTCATTCTGGGATCCCATGCTTTCCTAGGTCTCATTGGAACCACAATCGCTACCTTTTAATTGCATCCATATATTGTAGAGAGAACAGAGTAGAATAAACTTTTTTATTAGTTCAACATTGTGGTCTTTTCAATGGGCAAGAGGGAAGTCCCCACCGGTGACGCCGATTTCGTCTGGGTTTCATGATGACCCTGCCAAACAACAAACGTTTTCTTTCTCAATGATTTATTAGACGTCGATAAATGAAAAAAATGAAAAAAAGCTTCAAACCAGTCAATTGTTCCCAGGTTCCATCAATTTATAAGAGAGGTATAATGAACAGGTGCAGGAGATCATTCCAACTAAGAAAAAGAGATGCTGAAGTCATTTTCTCTTACCAGTGGCAGTGTCAGGAGTGAGTCCTTCTGTTCCGTAATCAAGATCAATGTGTCCTGCAGCCAATAGGTAAAAGCATAGAGCCACGTCCTTAAAACTCAATTTTAATTGATTAAAATCACAATTTCAGGCACCTACTATAGCCATAGACAAAAATACGAGGGTCTGGAAAGGATTGTTCTCCACTTCTTGATCATTTACAGTAGAAATGGTAATATCAGATAATTTTATCTGTAAATGGGAGAGTGAGTGAGTGAGTGAGTGGGTGGGTGAGCACGTGAGGCAGTGAGTGAGTGAGTCTTACCTTCCCAACCATTAAAATCAAGTATTTTGCAATTGTAGCAACAGATTAAAGTTATTTCCTGTGACTTGTGGAAGTTGCGCCCCACTTGCATAAAAGTGTGCGGCAAACGGCAGCCTGGCCCCGCCCAACCAAGAAAGCAATTGAAATCTGAGATCGCCGCACTGTCACTAAAATGGAGAACACTAAAAAAATCACAAAATTCCGATTTTAAATTTTAGGCCTGCGGACCCTAAATATACACTATCCATACATACACACAAACAGAAACACTCACATGCACTGTCATTCATTCACCCACTCTCTCACACACTCACGTGCTCACTCACATACATTCATACTCACACACAAACTCACTCAAATACACGTTCTCTCTCAAAACCCACCAGTCTCCTCTACTCTTCGTGGACCAGGCTTCTTATCTCGAGGGATTAAATAAAGAAAAAAAGAGAGAGCCCTTTGATGACGTCACAAAGTAATCAATGGGAAAGAGGCTCGCCTCATTTCAAAGTCCAGTGTTCACAAAACCTTTTATCGTTGTTTTCTTAATACAAACTCAAAAATTTCAATTTTCAGTGTTTTTAAAATGCAGTATTTTAAGTATTTGTTCCACAAGGTCGCTTTTCTTCAAATTCTATCAGTAAGTTCATTTCTAAACAAATTTTAACCATTTTCGCTTTAGATATTCATACTAGGATTTATCCCACTAACATCCGAAAATGGCCCAGTTGGTCAAGAATTGACAAAGGCAACTGTGTTGATAATTTCCCTAATTGGATTAAAATACATATTTTTGTTTTTTAGTAATGTAAGTTTTAAGTGTAAATACGTTTGTTTAGAAAATAATTTAGGCCAAAGATGACCAAAATCTACCTCGCTTTATATTTATGTGTATCCTGCTTATTATGATGGTTTGAAGTATGTTAATTCTTTTATATTTAAATTTACAGGATATTCTATGGTTAATATTTTTAATGATGGGTGGTTTTAGAGAAAAGATTAAGCTTACTTCTGATTCTGAAGCGGGTAGGTTTTTATTCGGAATTTTGTGATTTTTTCATCGCCTAGATTTTTTTGTTAGGAGCAAGTCTCTCTTTGAATTTTTAAATTTGGTTGACATTGAACGGAGTGTTCTCCATTTTAGTGACAGTGCGGCGATCTCAGATTTCAATTGCTTTCTTGGTTGGGCGGGGCCAGGCTGCCGTTTGCCGCACACTTTTATGCCAGTGGGGCGCAACTTCCACAACTCACAGGAAATAGCTTTAATCTGTTAATTTAAATAATTTCTGGTTATTTTTACATTGGAAATTCCCCAATATCAACAAAATACAAAATAAAACTGACAAAATTAGCAATTTTTGATTAAAACGACAGAAACAGCCGACGGCGTTTGAAATTGAAAAACGCCCTCACGGTGTGTCCCACCCATTGGTTTTGCGCAGTAGGAAAGCACAAGTGCCAAAATTTAATTGGTCTCGATGCGAAACGTTCCAATATTCAGCTGTTGACACTAATAATTGGTTCGGGCCCATGACCATTGCAGTGTCAACAGCTGAATATTGGAACGTTTCGCGTCGAGAGCAATTAAATCTTGGCACTTTGCCCAGAATTTTTGCTAGTGCTCGTTTGGACACACCGTGGCCCTCTCTGTGATCCGAGCAAATTCAAATAATGTCAAAAAGAAATAAAGAGAATTTGAAAAGAAAGAGAAAAGTGCCCAAATTCAAACAATGGAGTTGCGAGACAAAAAAAAGAAGCCTTTAGGGATAAATCGTATAATTTCAGCCCTTGCTCTTTCTTTCATTTGCTCAATTGTAATAACAGCGAAGGTGATGTTGGACAAGTGGTTGCAGCTTAAGAGATGTTGCTGTTGCTCTCGTGAAGACTGTTTCTCCACTGATGTGGGCGATGTGGATCCTCTATCTTAAACCCTTAGTATTATTCTGCTCTTTTAGGCACATGTTCAGTTTAACACAAATCGTTGTTGTTGTTTTTCTAAATGCTTACAATTGCTGTTTACACTGCCCGTGAGAAGTGTTCCCCGTGGAACAATGATCCGATGCATCACGCCTTGTACAGCTGCTGGTCTAAAAAGCAGACAAAGTCTGCCCTTCGAAGGTAATTGACCCATTTTGCGACGATTTTTCTTGCCTAAAAAGAACAAATTATAACTTCAAATGGTAAAAGAAACAAGAGCCATAAATGACATGGAGGAACAAAGGAAGAACCACAATCGATAGTTTATTATTTACATCTTCTTCAAGGCGTCGCTCTCCAGTTTGAGGTCGTAGAGTTGTCTCAGCTGCTCGTCGCCGAAGGCGTCGATGGCTTCGGGGCCGAGGTCCTTTCCGATGACGCCGGCGACGATTCCCTTGTGCGAGAGCTGTTCGGCCAGCAGCCGGCTGTAGTTCATCCACTCGCCGAAGAAGGCCTCCAGTCGATCCGCAGGCACGTCACGGTGCGCCCTGAAATAGACCTATTTTGAGTAAACAGAGGGAGTTTTTAGGAACATCACGCAGTAAAATTACGGAAAATGAAATGCAAATTTGGGGTGATGGACAATTGGGAGCATTTTAGCACCATCTCAACGGGAAACTTCTATTTTTGAAGTATCGATTACCTGAAATAAGGAGAACCCACCTGAACTCGGCCTTTACGTACTCGTCGCCCATGTGGCGGACAGTGGACGGGAGGCCGTAGTGAAGACGGAGAATTCGCTTGTAGAGCACCAGAGGGAAGAGCCTCGGGGCCAGCGTCGTCTCGACGGCCTTCTTCAGCACCATTCTGGGGAAACGAACTGAAAAATTGAGGTCAATTTCAATGAGATCAATAAAAAGCAATCAATGGAAGTCTTGGATACAAGAAATTGACTTTAGAAAGACTAAAATTCCAAATTATAAAGAAATTTATTAAATTAACATTTTACAGCCTCTGGTTATATAGAAATCAATAAACACATCTTGAATTTTTATATAGAATTTTTATGGATTCATATTTTTCTATTTAGATTTCAATAATCGATTTTGTTCAAATTGCCTGATAAACTAGAAATTAACAAAAATGCCATCGAAACAATTCTTTCCAACGGCTTCCAGCAAACGGGCCATGCGCAACTGCCGCCGCGCGCTGTTTACAGGACTGTATGCGCGCATGCGGCATTCGGCATTGGAGCTGGGCCAAAATTTTGTGTGCGGCAAACGGCAGCTCATTTTTCAAAAATTGAAAATCAATGGAAATTCATTATCTTAAGTTGGAAAATGAGGAAATGCTAAGTAATTGCCTTTGAATAGTGTCTGAGTTGTAAGAATACCCCCAAGCACTAATTTCATGCTCAAATGTGTCCGCTGCGGACTTCTCTCGTTGTCTGCGTCTCACCGCGAGAGAGTTGCGTCCAACTGCCGTACGGCATTAGCGGCGAAATAGTGCAAAGTAGTTTGCCGAGAAAACGGCGATATTAAAGAGAAACTTGGAATGTCTGTTTTTATTAGAACAACAACAACAGAGTGACAGAAGATATGGGAATGATGTTCACGTCTTGGTATCGCTGGCGGCCGACTTCTCGTGCTTGTCGCGGTGGTCCTTTCTAACGAACGACTTGCCGCACATGCCGCAGGCGAATTGCTTTCGCTCAGTGTGGAGAGTATCCTCGTGACGCTTCAGTTTGTCCTTCCTGGCGAATTCCGCACCACAAGTGGCGCAGGTGAAGATCGACTGCTTGATGGTTGGCGTCGCGGAGGGAAGGCACAGATTCGAAGACATCGGAACGAACTGCTCGTTCTTCTGAATGGCGCGTCTTGTTCATTAAGACAGAACCGTTATAACAAGAACCTGGCTCTATCCTGGATTAGCGGTCCATAAAAAATTTGAATTTTTTTAAAATTTTTATTATATTTCATTTTTGTAACTTTTTGGTAAAAAAAAGTTTCGACACTTTCAAAAAAATTTAATTAAAAAGAGACTTTTTCAGTTGAAAAATCGTTCTGTTATTTATGAATAAATAAATACAATACAATACAATTTATTCCGGATCACGGCTGGATCGGAGATCTTGAGCGGATGGTTTTGCTCTAGCCGGCGGGTCCCAGTGCTTCTTTGTAGGCAGACGTTGAGCGAAGGCGCTTCTGTTGTCCAGTCTCACAACAACAAGGAGTAGTGTCGATGACGGTCCCTCCTTGACGAGCTTCTGGGACCGGATTCAGCTTGTCAGCGGAGCGAATGAAGAGCCGACCGCTCGGTAGTGAAGACTTAGTGTGAATAAATAATAATATTAAATAGAAAATAAATAATATTAATTATTTGTAATGTCTTTTTAAAATTTTCGACACTCAGTAGAATTTTTCTTTTTTTACCCTATATTTTCTCTCTTTCTGTCTATCTCGAAATTTAAAAAAGAATTACAAATATTTAATATAATAAAAATAAAACTTAATATTTTTTTAATTTAAATTATTTTTTGTTAATTTTTTTTGAAGTGAAAGTGCCTTTTTAAAGTGAAAGTGCCAATTTTTTAAACCAACCAAAAACTTATGAAAATGAAATATAATAAAAACATTTTTTTTGTTAAATTTTCAACTTTTTTTAATGGACCGCTATAATATTTAAAGACCTCTATAATTTTTAAGGACCGCTAAACCAGGATAGAGCCAAGAACCTTAGGTGCTCACCTTAGGAATAACCGACAAATGCTCGTTTTCTCCCTGGTGACCGGTCCCATCGTTCGCGACACAGCCTCCATATCCAAACATTTCATCATCGTCGATTTCTTGCTTCACCATTGGCTCGTCGATTTCTTGCTTCACTTTTTGATCGTCGATTTCCTGCTTCACCACAGGATCGTCGATGCCCTGCAAAGAACAAATTTTCCCCGATCCGTCTGGAAAAGTATAAATATGGTAAACCCCCACCTTTCCCTTGAACATCCACGGCTGCTCCTTTCCAGCTGTCAGCCGCGGGTCTTCCGGTTCTTCCTTGGGGACAGTCATCTGAAAATAGGGTTCTGACTAGGTGGATGTTTTTTTCTCGCTGTTTCGTTATTAATTGAACTGCCAGATGCATTTTACGGGATTTTTGAACCGGACAAGTTAATACTTACGTCACTCGGGTTGTAGACATCACCCGAAGTACTCTGCTCGTCGTGGACATACTCGAGAAGCCGAGGGTCCATTCGTAGCTGAAAACAAACCACAATTTAATTTTAAAACGTAAATTCACCTGAGACAGCGGAATCTGTCCGTACATACCTCCCAGTCCGGACAGCGAAACGGTGTTTCCACAGGGATTCCGCTGTAAAAACTCGTATATTTTTATCTTTATATCTATTTAAGCATAGAACTACCTTGTGGACGGCGCGGGGCTTCTTGGCAGGCGGAGCAAGGCTTTCGTCGGTGATGTTGAATGGGAAGTGAACCAAGTTCTCCCTCCGAAAAATGACAGTTTTGGGGATAAAAAGGGCAACATACGGGGGGATCGACGCGTGCAGACGAGGCAGGTGGAGTGTGGGCCGATTTATCCATACTGAATATAGAAGAACTAGATAGGAAAAAGAGGGGTTTCGTCAGAATATGGAAAAGGTGAACGAGCTGACCATGGAAACGCTTACCGCAAATGAACAAAGCAAAATAATATAAATAATACAAGATAAACAAATAAATTAAAAAAATAAAAAAACATTGAAGATATGCCAATTTGAATCCTGGCTCAGTGCCAATGAATTTGCATAGTTTAACAGGCACCGACAAGATTATCGTTGCGGGACCCAACGCTTCAGTATCACTTTATTACAACACTTTTTCTTTTCATATCCGCATCTCTGGTTTGATACTCAGTATTCCAAGAAGCTTTCAATCTAAGAAAGTAAACATCGGCTTCGTTCTTCTCAACAACTTTGACCTCCTTCTTCTCTCCAAATGGAATCATAGAAGACACCAGTTTTCTCCACTTTTCTACAGTAACCATTACAGTAATCAGAACAACTGCCGGAGCACTACAATTTTGATAAATTAATGTTTTATGGAAGATAATACCCGCTTTGAATAACAAATGCTATTTCTATGTTGTATGGGTTGAATCCAAATGCCAACATTGTGAAAAACATGATGAATTCGGAGCCGACCATGGCGCAACATGAGATTATGATGAATCTGACCATCTAAAAGAGAAATTTCAATAGCCGTGGTACGAGCCCGTAAACTCAGGGCGGGCAAGGCGTGAGAACTGAAAAAGTAAGGCAATTACCCTTAAAACCCTCATATTTTCCGCCAATTGGTACCTAGCACTGAGGGAGTATACCGTAACTGATTTCTGGGAAGAAATTGCCCTTTTGTGCCACAATAAAAGATATAAATAAATCTGAAAATACTAAATTGTTAAAAAAACTGATTTCTTACTGGCAAAGTTATGATGGCAATGCTAACGGCGTAAATGGCTAAGATGTTAACATTCACATTGAGTACGATAAAGTAAAGGGAAAGGAGAATTGCGGAAGTGTAGAAGACGAAAAACATTGATATTGAGATCCAAAGACGCTTTTTTCTTTCGTAATCCTGAAGTTTGGATTGAAAAAAGGGGTTATCTTACATTTATGAAGTAAATAGCAATTATGCGTTCGATGCAGAAGAGACAGGGGGTGTGGAGGACTCCCAAGACGTAGATGCATTGGACAAGGGAGGAGATTCGGAGGAGGAAGCTGCAGTCTTCTGAAACTGGGGACTTTCGTTTGTAACTAAGGTTTAAAAAATAACAATTGACTTTTTTTATTTAAAGGGGAAGGACCGCGTAAAAATACTTTTTTCTGCTTTTGTGATAAATGCCTAGATCTCATGCCCAGGATTCTGAAAAATACCTCTTTTACCCATTTTGGATCAAAATGAATCGATTTAGGAGCGCTTGAAATTTGGGGAAATTACCATTTGAATTGCCGCCAACTCTGCGTCTCCCCATTACCCACACTCTCTCGCCCACTCTGGCCGTGTTTCCGTGCGGCAAACGCGTAAAACGGCCGTGTAAACGCGCCCCTTTTGCAGCTCAAATCATATAAAAGGGGTATGGTTAGAATCGTGGAAACGATGTCTATTCAATGAAACTATAATAAAGGTACTTTGAAAAATCAATTTTACGAGGTCCTTTCCCTTTAATTGAATTTATTGATGTTTAGCATGTAATTAGGGGTTTTCATCAGACAGTTCACAAACAAAAGACTAATGAAGGCACATTTTAAGCATTATTTTGTAATACCGATTTTTCTCTTCCTTTTTAACCTTGAATGGCCAAATTTGATCCGTCAAAAATTAAAACAAGGTTATTTCCGACTACCCTAAACGCAGTGGCCGATGTGCTATGGGTGCGGGCGCCGCTGTCTGAGCTCTCCGCTGGAATGCACTCTCTCGCCGTAACACTTGCTTTGTTGAATGAGAGAGTGCATTTATCTGTGGAGAGCACAGACAGCGGCTGCCCTCACCCATAGCCCATCGGCCACTGCGTTTAGGGTAGTCGGAAATAGCTTTGCTTTAATTGTTGAAGGATCACATGCCCGTGGCTGAGGCGGCGACTGTTGTGGCCATAAACTTGAAAATTTCAGTTTCTCGCTCCCAATGTCCCCCGTAATCAACGCCCGCCTGCGGATCCTTGGCAGTTTGCCATTTCCGAGTGAACTTCCCCGAAATCCTGCCGTGATTCCTATACACAACAAAGTTTTAATGACTTTTCTGTTGGTAGAAAGAATAACAAGCTTAATACAAAATCATAGCGTCATTTGTTATCGGGCTGCATAGTTGTAGACACGAAACACAATTGTATTACTGAGAACTCTCTCTCTCACTCTATCTCTATCTCTTTCTTTCATTCTTCTTCACGAAAAAGCGGCCTGAGGTCACCACAGAAAGCGATGAGATGTATATTTCCAACCGATTTTTCATCCCTCCAGGTAAGTAATGTTTTCAACTGCTTATAAAAATTTACTGCTCACCTTTCCTCAGTCCAAAAATAGCCTCATGATACATAAAAATCCCTCTGGCTACATGTGCCGGTATCATATTAGCAATATTACAAACCAACAACAATTGCAGATTGGGATGGAAAATCCTTCCCTTGGCCGATAGATAGAAAGAAAAGAGCCCTAATACCACACTAATTAGTAGAAATATACACTCAAATACGTAAAATACGTAAATTGTCGTTGGAAAAGGAAGGGTTGCATTGGCCATCGGCATTAGAGTAAAGTAGCAGGCATTGGATTCTCTCATCGTCTGGCTTCGTCAGAAGTCTCCGATACAAAATACTCGTAAGAATACAAAGCAGAGACCACGGTTGGAGGATTCAGAAGGCTAATGAATCTATCGAATGGACGAGTGAATGTCTCTTTCAAGAGCAGCTGTGGCAGTGAATAACACTGATTAGAAGAAACTTTTAGTCAATGGAGTAAAAGAGGAGAAGATAGACATGCTAAACATAGAGCATCTCATCTGCTAAACGCAGGACAACTTAGACGAAATAACTGATTAAATCTCTTTATACTTATTGTAATCTTCAAAACCACAGACAATGAGCAACTTTCAAGGGCCTTCTTAGACGTTTTCTGGTCGACTCCTCTGTTGAGACAAGTAGTCTACTCCTCCTCCGGATGCCACCTGAATGATATAGTTTTCCATTTTAAAGGGGCCTTTTGCAAGTTTATTTTAATTAATTATGCATATTTTTCTTATTTAGGTTTCAATATTCGATTTTGTTCAAATTGCCAGATAAACTAGAAATTTTAAATTTCTCCCTTGAAACAATTCTTTCCAACGGCTTCCAGCAAACAGGCCATGCGCCACTGTCGCCGCCCGCTGTTTACAGGACTGTATGCGGCATTCGGCATGTTGGAGCTGTGGCAAAAAATTTTGTGCGGTAAACTGCAACTCATATTTCAAAAATTGAAAATCAATGGAAATTCAGTATTTTATGTTGGAAAATGAGGAAATGCTAAATAATTGTCTTTAAATAGTGTATGAGTTGTAAGAATACCCCCAAGCACTAATTTCATGCTCAAATGTGTCCGCTGCGGACTTCTCTCGTTGTCTGCGTCTCACCGCGAGAGAGTTGCGTCCAACTGCCGTACGGCATTAGCGGCGCCGGGAGGGGTAGTCGGCGGCTAGGCCACGCGTATCTCATTTCCGCTGCATTAAGGGTCACTTTGGCATGATTCCAGCTTGGCGAAAGCTATAGTCGGATAGGCCACGCCCACCGTAATCTAGCGGAGCTTCGCGTTGGGAAAAATACAGTGGATACTGCAACCCCAAATGGACCCAGACGGTCTCTTTAAAGTGTCTTACTTCATTGTTCTTCCAAGCCAAGAACTTCAGGTAGCAGTCGAATCCGTAGGCACACATCGCTCCGAAGGCGAAGAACTGAAAGATGCAAATGAGAGAGAGAGAGAGAGAGAGAGAGAGAGAGAGAGAGAGAGAGACAAACTCACCGAGGCAAATGCCCACCCGGCTGTCCTCTCGTACCGGCTGGCAGCAACCGCCAAAACAGACCCGGCAATGAAGAAGAAGATAGTCCACGCAAAGCAGAAGCACATTTCCTAAACCCTCTCTTTGGTATTCTTTCCTTCTTCTAATCTTACGCAGACAATCCATGGAACCTGTTGAACTTGATCAACAACTCGGAAGATGTAAAGCAACAATAGAGTTCCCGTTACGGACATACCGACTGTGGTTACAAATGTGGCCCAACCGGCTCCTGAAGTTGTAAACTTGCCGTTTTTGTAGAAAAGTATGTACCTGAGTAATAGCCTGGACCTCCAGCTACTAAGCAGAAGAAACAGAGGATACAGAGGATTAGGCAGACGATTTTGACCATTCCTCCCAGGGTTTTACAGTAACTGCAGTCTGGTTTTGGGATGGACATCTGGAATGGAAATAGGTCACTCACATTCAAGGGTGGCTCAGGGACGGCCCGGGTTGGAGACCAAATTTTTCAGAAGTTAGAAAAAAGTATTTGATAGGTTTTGTGTCAAATAAGTGTTTCTAGTATAACTATTCATCAAAACACTTGACGCAAAAAAGTTTTGTCGAGCGGGGATCGAACTGGGGTAGTTTTGGATTACCAGTCCGACCTCTTAGCCACTCGGCCATGGAAATTTACAAAAAATTATATAGGGTAGTTCGAATCTTCCTTTACACAGTATCTTTTGCGTGTTTAGAACTATTGTTTACAACAAAAAATAACAGAAAAATATTAAGTTTTGAATGAGTTAAATTTAAAATTCGATTTTCTACTTACCCTAACAGCCGGTCCATCGTCTGCCACGTATTGTGTCGTCTCCACCACAGTTGTGGTGGTCGTATACCTCCCATTGTCATCGTACCTGGTGTCGTTATACCGCCTTTCGTCGTACATCTGAAAAAGTCTCGGTTGAGAAAAAATGGTTCTGCCAAAACAGGTAGTGTAGTGAAATAGACATTCGAAGGTCGATTGTGCTGGCGAGTTTGAGAGAGAGAGAGAGAGAGAGAGAGAGAGAGAGAGAGAGAGAGAGAGAGAGAGGGAGAGGGAGAGAGAGGGAGAGGGAGAGAGAGAGAGAGAGAGAGAGAGAGAGAGGGAGAGGGAGAGGGAGTGAGAGAGAGAGAGAGAGAGAGAGAGGGAGAGGGAGAGGGAGAGGGAGAGGGAGAGAGAGAGAGAGAGGGAGAGGGAGAGGGAGAGAGAGAGAGAGAGATTCATATTGTTGCTTTGGTATCCTATGGAAAAGGAATGTGGTTTCCAAGAAAAGAAGACAACTGGAAAGCAACCACGAAACCGTCAAGTGATAGAGTGGAATGGAAAACAGAAGGGAGAAATGAGTCGGCGTGAGAGAGACGGCCGATGGATTGATGACTGTTGCTGAATCAGCTCCCGCGGAAAGACATGCGGGCGATGGAACAATAAACACAATAAAACAGCATTGTTTCAATTCTCAAGATGTTGAAAACAAGAAATATTTTCAGACTGAACATTTGGTTTTGTACATTTTGGTTATAGTCGGTGTCCATGGGCAATCCTTGTTTCAGCCTGTTAAAGGGGAAGGGCCGCGTAAAAATATTTTTTATAATTTTGTGATAAAAACGTAGTTCTCATTCCCAGAAATCATAAAAATACCCCTATTACCCATTTTTGATCAAAATGAATCGATTTAGGAGCGCTTGAAATTTTCGGGAAATTGCCATTTGAATTGCCGCCAACTCTGCGTCTCCCCATTTCCCACACTCTCTCGCCCACTCTGGCCGTGTTTCCGTGCGGCAAACGCGTAAAACGGCCGTGTAAACGCGCCCCTTTTGCAGTCGAAATCATATAAAAGGGGTATGTTTCACAATCGTGGAAACGACATCTATTCCATGAAACTATAATAAAGATACTTTGAAAAGTCAATTTTACGAGGTCCTTCCCCTTTAAAGGATGATGTGTACATGGTCCCGCACAGAATAGTGGTAGATCAGAAGGGCGACAATCTTTTTGCAAAGAAACGGCCAAAATCAACCTATAGAAATTAACAAATTGGCTTCGAATGTTTTGCTGAGTATCATTTTAACATAAGAAAACATGTTTGAGGTGCGTAACCTCAAAATCAAAATCCTATCGGTAAGCGTAAACACAGGGCTTGCGAGTTGTGATTGTTTTGAGCTCATGACCTCAGAAATCTTATGTTTTCAAATGAAATTGTGTTCTAGACTGTTTACTAACTAATAAAAATCAAATAATTGTCAAAAAGCAAAAGTTGTGGCTAAAAGTGTCACAATATTTGGCTCTTGGCTGAAGGAGGCTGTCCGGGGCGGAGGTCAGGCGTGGGAAGGCGTCGCCCACGCCACTCGAGGGGTTTACAGCGAAAGACGTTTGAGGGAAGCAACAGCTGGAGCCACGAGAAAACAACAACCTCCCACTGCACTTTTTCTACCTTTTCGGAATGGGGAAACTCGGAGGAATGATGACAATCGGCAAATAACTGCGAAGTGATTCCCGTTTTATGTTTGTAGTTTGGAAGCTGGGAGGGAACCAAATATGAAAATGAAAACGAGGAGTTCCGTTGGCAGTGGCAGTTTAAAGAAAGATTTTGTGGTTTCTTTAGTTTCTTGATTTGAAATGGGGCAAATCAATCTTTTGATGTGGGATGAGGGGAGAAACCAATCCGAAGCTGATTGTGACCTCTTTTTGACCTCTATCAAGGTAATCGTGGTGGGACCCAGTGCCCAAAAAACCTTTAACTGGCAGTTGGAAGCCAAAAATGGCAGAAAAAGTGAGTCATAATCAATGTGGGAAGTACTCGAGTGGTGAGCAAATAGGAGAGAACTACTCTACCTTCTTAGGCTCGCCAGCGGGTGACAGCCGAAAGACACACAGGCAAGCGGCCTCTGCAACACGAATACAACAAAAAGAGAGAGAGGGAGAGAGAGAGAGAGAGAGAGAGAGAGAGAGAGAGAGAGAGAAGGAAGGAGAGCATGTTTATCACAGTCAGGGAGAGGGAGAAAGAGATATACCCGTCGCCCATCGAGCACTGCTACAAAAATGCCCATTTTTCACCTTCATGCTCATCTACAAATGGACGTGATTGCGTCCTCATTCAAAAAATATTTTTGGTGCAACGCGCTTTTTTAAGAAAAAAATTAAAATTGATTTTCTCGGTGCTTTTCAAAGGTGTTTATGTGTTTCTTGTTTTAAAAATTAACTTGTCAATATAAGACACATTTAAAGTTTAATTTACGTGAAACACGCCCTTTTAAGCATCTAATAGGACGCATTGAAGTTTCAGTTGCCAGATTTCAATGAAAATACTGATTTGGGCTCATTTCAGCCTCATCTTCAGTCGAACTAATGTTGTAAGCAAAATAAATAAGACGATTCTGGTAGCAAGAAAGAGGGAGAGAGAGGAGAGAAAGAAGCAAAATGATTATCGAAATTGATTTCCCACCTCTCCTTCGAGATTCTCCCCCTCCTCTCCCTTTTTCTCAGGTAGTGGCGGTGCCTCCTCGCTCGGAGGCGGTGGTATCTCCTCCATTTTCTAAAAATGACACTTATCGTATCTTAAAGAACTTAAAACGACCTCTTTCAACCTGTTGAACCAGAGAAATCAGTAGAAAATGGGTGAGAATGCGGGATGGAACGGTGTCTGTGTGCGCGGAGCCTTGTCCAGTGGGTTCTTTTGCGAAACCTAATAGGCTCATTGTGGAGAACGGCGGAGACGCCAGTCGGCGGCCGAAAAACAACCAAAACACTCTTGTTTCGCACTTTTTGTATTGTTTTAGAAGACTAAGCTAACGGATTCTGATCAAGGAGCCAGTTACATTTTCTCAAGAATTTGATTGTTGAAAGGGTGTTCTTGAATGAAATGAAGGTCCTTCTGTTGGTAAAATGTTGTTTGAGTTTGTTTTCTGGGTTTAAAATCGATTTTGAAGTTTTATAACCTTCAGAATTGAATCAGGCAGCTATTTTCTAGTGGTTCAGGGCCAGTCCGCTCTCCCAGAATCCGCTGCAGACCAAATTTTGGAGACCAAAATTTTCAAAAATTAGAAAAAAAGTATTTTATAGGTAGGGTGGCAAATTGGTTTTTCTAGTATAACTATTCATCAAAAGACTTGACGCAAAAAAGTTTTGTCGAGCGGGGATCGAACTGGGGTAGTTTTGGATTACCAGTCGACCTCTTAGCCACTCGGCCATGGAATTTTACAAAAAATTATATAGGGTAGTTCGAATCTTCCTTTACACAGTATCTTTTGCATGTTTAGAACTATTGTTTACAACAAAAAGAACTGAAAAATATTAAGTTTTTAATGAGTTAAATTAAAAATTCGATTTTCAGAAAACCTGGGGCCGGCCCCGCTTCCCGAAAATCCACGGTCGGCCCGCGTTTCGGCCACGCTTGACTGCTGGATTTGCCTTGAAACAACAGATGTGGCCCAGTCGGGGAAAAAGTTCTCTGCTGTGGCTCATTCCGCGAAAAACCGTCGTCCGCCGTGGCCCATTTTGAGGAAACAGTCGTACGCTGTGGCCAATTTGGCAAAACAATCGTCAGCTGTGGCCCATTTCAGGAAAAACCGTCGTCCGCCGTTGTCCATTCTGGCGAAACAGTTGTCCGCTGTGGCCTAACTCCTGTTCCCACTTCCTCTTGAACAATTTGACCGCGATGGCACTATTTGCCACCAGCTGTCCGGTTTCAAAACAACACGTCACCATCATGTTGCGCAATCGCGGCACTTCCCTTTAACCAAGAAATATTCGCCAAAAGGCCTCCCGACTCTTCCATTTTCTTCCTTCGCCAACCCCTGGATTCTTTTGTTCTGCCAGATAAAAGGAGTCGCAAAACAGTCGCCAAAAGCAAATATGCACATTGATCGCGTTCGTCAATCGCCTCCGGCACCCTACTTTTTTAGGTATTCGATACTTTAAGCAAACATTAAAGTAGGGGAGTTTATTTTATAAACTCTAGCACAAAAATACAATTTGGAGAAATGTTGCGCTTTTAAAGTTCCCGAATTTTCTCTTTTTCATGCATTTCAGGAGTTTCCCGAAGGCGTATTCTCTAGAACAAACTAATTCACTGTATCCGCCACCCTTTTAATTAAAATATGTTTCAATAAACCCCGGAAACTGAAATTGTATGCTTACATGTAGTATGTACTTCATAAAATATTTTACGGTAATACCTGAAATACGCAATGTTGCGTGGTGACCAAAACATACGTATTTTGAAAGCTCATCTTGAAAAACAACTTTTAGGCCTCGTTTTTATTCATTTGTGGATGTTTTCACCCGTTTTCATGTCAAAATTTGGATTCAGCGTGTAATATAGCTCAGATATGTGTAATTTTGCCGCAAAATGATGGATTTTAAGCAGTCTGTGGGACTTTTTGTCAATTTCGTCATTTTGGAAATTTGTTCTTTTTCATCAGATTTTGTTATTTAAACGAATACCACTTAGTTTTATCGTTTCTATGCCGTTTGCCTTTATTTTGTTCTATTTCCCCTCGTGAACTTTGCAGTTGTACTTCCAGTGATGCCGTAGAAACTCTCCCAGCAGTCTTTTTAACTCTTATTTTGCAGGTTCGTCAAACAGGGTAAACGGAGCTCATCATGCAGTCGATGTCTGCCAACGATGTCCGCTCGACCTTCATCAACTTCTTCAAGGTAGGTTCACTTTCCCAGGCTTCTCTTACCGTATCCTGGAGATGGCAATTACCTTTTCGTTTCAGGACAAGAAGGAGCACACCTACGTGCATTCCTCGTCCGTGGTGCCGCACGACGACCCCACGCTCCTCTTCGCCAACGCCGGAATGAACCAGTTCAAGCCCGCCTTCCTCGGCATTGCCGACCCCAACAGCGACCTGGCCAAGCTGAAGCGCGCCGTCAACACACAGAAGGCAAGAAGTCGCTAGTTTCCCTTGACCTCAGTGTTCCAGTGCATCCGTGCCGGAGGAAAGCACAACGACCTCGACGACGTCGGCAAGGACGTCTACCATCACACATTCTTCGAGATGCTCGGAAATTGGTCCTTCGGTGACTATTTCAAGGTGAGACAACTCCTTAAACTTCTTTACTTACTCGATTGTTTGCAGAAGGAGGTCATCACCTGGGCCTGGGAGCTGCTGACCGACGTCTACAAGATCCCCGCCGAGCGCCTCTACGTGTCCTACTTCGGAGGAGACGAGAAGGCCGGAGTGCCCGCCGACGACGAGGCCAAGTCGATCTGGAAAAGCCTGGGGTGCGTGCGAACAAATATCGAACTTTGTCTTACATCCCTATTACCTTCATACAATAATATAAGTTTTATTTCAGACTGCCCGATGAGCGCATCCTGCCCTTCGACATGAAGGACAACTTCTGGGAGATGGGAGACGTCGGACCATGCGGACCCTGCTCTGAGATCCACTACGATCGAATTGGAAACCGCGACGCGTCCCACCTCGTCAACGCCGACGACCCGATGGTCGTCGAGATCTGGAACCTCGTTTTCATCCAGTTCAACAGGTTTGTAACGTAAATATCAGTGTATCTTCTGACTTGCTCCGTGTATGTACCAAAAAATCTGAAGCTTTTTTTCACTTCTTATTATTTAATCTTTATTTTTAGGGAGGAGGGAGGAGCCCTGCGTCCCCTGCCCGCCAAGCACATCGACTGCGGACTGGGCCTCGAGCGACTGATCGCCGTCATGCAGAACAAGACTTCCAATTACGACACCGACATCTTCCAGCCCATCTTCAAGGCCATCCAGCAGGTTAGTATTTTATCCTTTTAAATTCAATGAAACCTTATGTACCTCAACTGTCTTCTTTCAGGGAACCGGCGTGAGGGAGTACACCGGCCACGTGGGATCCGACGACGTGGATGGAATCGACATGGCCTACAGAGTGGTGGCCGACCACATCAGGACCCTCACCATCGCCCTCTCCGACGGCGGTCGCCCCGACAACTCTGGCCGCGGGTGCGCCTCTCTCCTTCTGCCTCTCTAACCCCCGGTTTAGTTACGTACTGAGGCGTATCCTCCGCCGTGGAGTGCGCTACGCCACTGAGAAGCTCAGCGCTCAGGCCGGATTTTTCGCTTCGCTGGTCCCCGTTGTCATCGAAATCCTCGTGAGACTTCATTTATTTTGAGACCTAACCTCTATTTCCAGGGAGAGACCTTCCCGGAGCTGAAGCGCGACCCGGAGACCGTGCAAGACATCATCAACGACGAGGAGACGCAGTTCCTGAAGACGCTCAACCGCGGCCGAATCCTCTTCCAGCGCGCCGTCGCCCAGCTGCCCGCCGGAGAGAAGACGTTCCCAGGAGACGTGGCCTGGCGCCTCTACGACACGTACGGCTTCCCCGCCGATCTAACGCAGCTCATGGCCGAGGAGCAGGGTCTCTCCGTCAACCAGGAGCTCTTCGAAGAGAGCCGCAAGAAGGCTGTAGAGATGTCGGCCGCCGGTGCTGGCAAGTTCCGCGACACGCTGGACTTGGACGTCCACGCGCTGGCCGATCTGCAGAAGCGCGGAGTCCCCACCACCGATGACTCCCCGAAGTACAAGTACACCGCCGAGGGACCCAAGGAACCCTCCACCAAATACGGTAGGAGTATTCTTATTTGCATAGAAGAGTCGTATTTCAGTGTTCGAGGGATGCGTCGGCAAAGTCCTCGCCATCCGCAAGGATGGACAGTTCGTGGACACCCTGGCCACCGGAGAGGAGGGAGCCATTCTCTTGGACAAGACCAACTTCTACGCAGAGCAGGGAGGACAGATCTACGACACTGGAGTCCTCAGCAAAGTCGGAGATGAGGTATTTTTGACTGTGTCTTCTGAGGAATTACTGTTTCTTTTAGACCACCGAGTTCAACGTGACCAACTGCCAGGTGCGAGGAGGCTACATCGTTTTGGTCGGAACCGTCGAGGGTACCCTGAAGCTCTCCGACGAAGTTTCCCAGAAATTCGACGAGGTTAGTCGCTTCTCCCGCTTAAAGAACTGGTGGGTTTTAGGATCGTCGTGCCCTGATCATGAAGAACCACACGGGAACCCACGTGCTGAACTACGCTCTCCGCACGGTCCTCCCCGACTCGGACCAGAAGGGATCCCTCGTCGCCCCCGACCGTCTCCGCTTCGACTTCACCAACAAGCAGGCCATGACCGTGGCCCAGGTCAAGCAGACGGAGGTGGCCGCCCAGGCCCTGATCGACCTCAAACAGGACGTCTACGCCAAGGAGGCCCAGCTCGCTCAGGCCCTGGAGATCGAAGGCCTGCGCGCCATGTTCGGAGAGGTACCGTACCCTGCCGATGCGGTAGAATAAGAACGCCCATTCAGACCTACCCCGACCCGGTTCGCGTCGTCAGTGTGGGAACGCCGATCGAAAAGCTCACGACCGATCCCAAGAGCGCCGCTGGCCGCCAGACGACCGTCGAGTTCTGTGGAGGAACGTGAGTGGACTTTCACGTTTCAAATTAGAATTCTGTAGCCGTCTTATTGTCGTCATTTCAGGCATCTCCGCAACGCTGGCCATATCGGCCGCATCGTCATCACCTCCGAGGAGGCCATCGCCAAGGGAATCCGTCGAATCGTCGCCCTCACCGGACCGGAGGCCGACCGTGCCATCCAGCGCGCCGAGCGTCTGGAGGCTCGAGTGAAGACGCTCGTCGACGAGGTCAACGCCGATAAGAACATTGCCAACGACAAGGAGAAGTTCAAGGCCACCTCCAAGAAGATCCAGGAGCTGGTTGATGTGAGCCAATGAGGGTAGAGAGATCACCAGATGCATTTCAGGAGGTGAACAGCGCCCAGCTGCCCTACTGGAGGAAGGACGCCATTCGCGAGCAGGCCAAGGGCGCCCTGAAGACCCTCGACACATACAACAAGGCTGCCCAGGCCGCCGTCGCCGAGAAGGTACATTTCCATATTTGTACACTCCTGACATCATGACTTCAGATCCTCGCCGAGGCCAAGGAACTGGCCGCTGCCGATCAGCCGGACGTGCTGGTGCACGTTTTCGCCGCTGGCGCCAACAGCAAGGCTCTGGACAACGCCCTGAAACTGCTCAAGTCGAAGGCCATCATGGCGTTCTCCGTCAATGAAGACAATGGAAAGGTCCTCGTCCTGGCCAAGGTTGACAAGGTATTTGCCCCTCTTCTCCCTCAGTAACACCCCGTTTCAGTCCCTGGTGGAGAACGGTCTAAAGGCCGGCGCGTGGGTCAACGAGGTCTGCACAATCCTCGGAGGAAAGGGAGGCGGCAAGGACGTGAACGCCCAAGCCACGGGTGACAACGCCGGAAAATTGGACGACGCCGTCGAGCTCGCCAGGAAATTCGCCCAGGTGTCCATCGCATAAGGTAACTTTTCCTCTAAAAACAGCTGACATCAAGGGAAGCCAGTGGTCTAACCAGAAACAAAACCTTCCGACTATAGCCGTTCCACTGACCACAGGCTCTCCCATATCGAATTACCTCCGAATTTGCTCTAGTCTTACTCATTTCGTTCCAGGCTCGAATTACCCCACGCCCTCCATCTTCGCAGTGACCACCTACCCTCGTTCCATCTGCACGGAGCCCCCGATTATTCCCAGTGTACGCTATTTATTGTTTGGTGCCCCCGGAGATTGTTTTTTACCCGGTTATTGTTATCCCAAATAAACCATTCCCCATCAATCAACCTTACTTGGCCTGCAGGAGTTGCAACGGGTAGGTATTCACGCGATCTGTCAGCGGGGGGGGGACAGAGGCCAGTGGATAAAAACAGGCCGCAATTGATGGCCGAGGCCCTTGGTCTCTCGTCCCGAAGCTATTTGTGTGCTCTGTTGACGCGACAAGGCGTTGAATCCTCTCCAAGAAACACTTCCCACCTATTCAGCATCCAGTGTCAATCAATCCAACCACTGCCGCTCCATGGAATATAGTGTGTATCGTAGCTCCACCAGTAATTCAACCTATAACTGTAGTTGTGCCCCACTGCATCTAACTTTGAGAATACTTAAGACCTCTAAAGTGGTATGTAACCTTCCTATGACTTAAAAAAACCTTATTCTGAAAGTTCCAGCTAAATATCGATTTTTTCACCCGGGTTACGGTAGGTCAAAAATATTCGATATTTGAGAAAATTTAACGCAAACCCAACTTATAACAAGTTGACACAATCAAAAACAAAATATTTCAAAATTGGAACAAAAATGACCCCTTTTTTACTGAAACATTAATATGACGTACCAAAAAATAGCGATATAAAATTGAATTTTTAAGAACAATGGTCGTTTTTAAATTTTGATCTGGAGGGGTGAATCGACGCGAAATTTTACGTACAATTCGCCAGCTCTCCAATTTTCTTGGGTTGGACATTGATTCTGCAACGCTTTGGCTTAAAGGGCCCATCAGCCTCCTTTTCCAAATGAGAGTGATACATATGCTAATTCACTCATTTCAGTTAGGATAATTTTTTTCCAACACCCCTCCAAGCAACGTTTTTTCACAAAGGGGCTGATTAGCATAGGATTAGCCTAGCTTTCGAAAAGGAGGCTGATGGTCCCTTTAACTGTATAGTGCTCAGCGGTAATGAGGCTAGGATCACTTCTGTTACTTTCCAGGTCATGAAAACAGTCCACATGCATATTATCCGAGCCGGTGTTCTGTAATGGAGACATCGTATAATTCCTAGCCAATATATAAAATTTGTGAAGTATAATTAGAATCGGCCCCTTCTAGTCTAATGTGTTCTCGCTGCGTAGATTTCGCTCCCATGACCCTTGTCCTTCGGACTTTTTCGCAGATGAGTAAGTAGTCGTTGCTCAAGAATGGCACGAATCCCCTTTGTTAGCAGGGTTCGCGGACGATGATCAACCACCTGTTAGCCTACGGTCACTGCTGATGAAAAAGACATGAGTGTGCCCCATGAGAAAAAGCGAGACTGGAGAAAGAACCCCTTTGTTAGCATTGGCACGTGCGCATCCACCTGCTCCCCATCTGGTCAACTACCGTACTCTATCTTACTTTCTTCTACGAAGCCATCTTTGATCTCTTGGCCTCTCCTCTGCCAGAAGAAGCCTTGAAGACTTCCATATTTTCGTCGCCTATTGCTTTCTGCTTGACTTATAGCCACCACTCCTCGGTTGTACAGTGGCAGTACGCGCGATCCGCCGCGCGAGACCCGGTTCGATTCTCGGCCGAAAAAATGGATTTCGTCCAAGAGATGGAATTTGACTATGTAAATGTGATAGCAAAGTTTATTCCCTTAAAGGGGAAGGACCGCGTAAAAATGTTTTTTCCTGTTTTTGTGATAAAATCCTAGATCTCATTCCCAGGAATCCGAAAAATACCTCTATTACCCATTTTGCTTAAAAATGAACCGATTTAAGAGCGCTTGAAATTTGGGGAAATTACCATTTGAATTGCCGCCAACTCTGCGTCTCCCCATTTCCCACACTCTCTCGCCCACTCTAGCAGTGTTTCCGTGCGGCAAACGCGTAAAACAGCCGTGTAAACGCGCCCCTTTTGCAGTCCAAATCATATAAAAGGGGTTTGTTTCAGAACGTGGAAACGATATCTATTCGATGAAATAATTGTAAAGAGACATTGAAAAATAGACTTTACGAGGTCCTTCCCCTTTAAGACGTTGGTTTGAAATCTTTGGTGTCTAGACATTAGTCATACACACTGTAAACAAGGTGATAGACAGGTAGACCCTGTCTGGTAATATGAGTGCACGTGGCCTTTGTCTTTCTGTCTCTCTCCCCTCTCTCTCCCTCTTCGTTAGAATCCTCCCCTCCACCTCTGTTTGCATACTACTTTGTGCTGTTGTTTTCCACCGCGTCAGATGCCATTTCCCCTCTCTCTTCCCACAATAAATGCACACAGCTACAACCTCCCCCAGGTAAACACCCTCCACCCTCTGTGTACGTTCCTCCCCCCTCTCCCTTCCCCTTCACGTGATCGTTGTTGCCAGCAGTCGCAGCCAAATCAAGCAATTCGAAGAGCTTGTGACAGACACTCTATTTATAGACGACGGCCACACGAGTAGAAACAACCCCCAGGCGGGAGGGGCGACGGAAAACAACTCCCAAACAGCAGATACGATTTTTCACTTTCATAAGCAATGGGCTTTCGATTTAAAGGGGAAGGGCCGCGTAAAAATAATTTTTCTGATTTTGCGAAAAAAGCCTAGATCTCATTCCCAGGATTCCGAAAAATGCCTCTTTTGCCCATTTCGGATGAAAATGAATCGATTTAGGAGAGCTTGAAATTTGGGGAAATAGCTGTTTGAATTGCCGCCAACTCCGCGTCTCCCCATTTCCCACACTCTCTCGCCCACTCTAGCCATATTTCCGTGCGGCAAACGCGTAAAATGGCCGTGTAAACGCGCCCCTTTTGCAGTCCAAATCATATAAAATGTTTTAGAATCGTGGAAACGATATCTATTCAATGAAATAATTGTAAAGAGACTTTGAAAAATCAATTTTACGAGGTCCTTCCCCTTTAAGAGAGAGAAAGAGAGAGTTCAAAATTCGGCCCTTTCTCTCTTCCCAGATTAGATTATCGCCCCGAAATTCAGCATAACAATGCCTCTTATCTTGATTTCCCACTGATTAGATTTGAAACCTCTGTTTTCCAATCTCCTTTTTGGAATTCCCACTATACGAATGGTACTTTGGAATTGGTTCCATGCCTTCTCGCACTGAAATGACTTTTCTTCGCCTCTTCATGAAGGCAAACTGCGCCCTAACTCTTTTTCTCAAGGGAGTGCGGTTTTAATACCCAGCTGTAGACGATTTGATTGCCGAAGACCACCTCAAACCACTATCTGGGAGGTTTTAAAGGCGCTGTGCGTTTCGACAATCACGTACACTCACTCACTCACTCACATACACAAATGTCAATTTTTCGCCTTCATGCTCATCTACAAATGGACGTGATTGCGTCCTCACTCAAAAATATTTTCGGTGCGACGCGCTTTTTTACGAAAAAAAAATTTAAAATTGATTTTCTCGGTGCTTTAAAAATGTATTTCTTTATTTCTTGTTTTGAAAATTAACCTGTCAATATAAGAAACATTTAAAGTTTAATTTACGTGAAACACGCCCTTTTAAGCATCTAATAGGACGCATTGAAGTTTCAGTTGCCAGATTTCAATGAAAATACTGATTTGGCTCATTTGAGCCTCATCTTCAGTCGAACTAATGTTGTAAGGGAAATAAATAAGACGATTCTGGTAAGCAAAGGTCCTATTTCCGTGTTGGAAACTGAAATAAGCTCCCACGGCTTTTGGCTTGCGCGAGAACTTGGTTGCTCTCTCGACAGTGCACGGCATGTGATCCCGTGGTGTAACGGTTAAAGCTGCCGTCTGTAGCCCAGTTAGCTTTTGCACACCGGTGGGTTCGGATCCTTTGTCATGTCATTCGTACTGTTCACTTTCAAATTTCCCGCCATGTGGTTACTGTAACCGGTCGTTCGCTCTGTCACTTAAGGAAAGCTCTCTCCCTCTCTCCCAATGACCCTTACTTTCTTTTGCTGTTCCTGGTTCCCTGCGGCATTCCTAAATGCCATATTCATCATGCTCTTTCTCTGTTCCTGCCCACTCGTCATGCCAGCTGTCAAGCGCCGTTTCCTTTCTTTCCTTGTTTCATGATCACTGTCAGAGGCCTTGGGTTCTCAGAAACTTTCTCAATTCCTCTCTCTCTCTCTCTCTCTCTCTCTCACACACACACACACTTTTCCATTGTCTTACTGACCCCCTCCCCCCACTTCCTCATTTCACCGCCTTTCCTCCTTCCGCAAAGACCAATCATCACCTCTTGCGCAAAAGACGTGAAACATTCACAGGTGTCCGATTCCCTCCAAACAAAGAAAAACGCGCATTCCCTCTCTTCGGAATCTCCGAGGCCTCGTCGATTGTTTACTCGAACGCATTCCTCGCTTTGTCTCTTTGTTTCCGGACGACAGACGTGCCATGTGCACGGCTTTTACGGCCTCTTTTACTGCCCGAATAATAAACACGCTGCCCGGACCACTTGTTAGCCGTCAATAACGCCGTAACAGCGGAGCTAAACCTTTTTATTCTGAGTTATGGCTGCAGCAGACAGCATCGGAAACGTCTAGATACCACTTTTCCACCCATAAATTTAGGGTATTTCCCTTCCTGTGATGTTTCAAAGATGAGGTGGAATACCAACCATAACAAGATGACTTTAGCAACCACGTCACAGTGGCCGCTGAGTTGAATTACGTTTCACTTGGTTTATGCAGTTTCCAGCGTGAATCAGTTGTTTAAAACAGGAAGACCACCGGGTGGGGTTTGCCCCCATGACGTCGATTGATGCACCCACACAGTGTGAAAGATGCGTCAGCGAAAGTCAACACAACAACAAATATTTATAGCGTCATGGACCGAAGACTGGGGAAAAGTTCAAAGAGAGAGAGAAAGAAAGAAAGAAAGAAAGAGAGAGAGAGAGAGAGAGAGAAAGAGGGAGAGAGAGAGAGACAAAGCTGGACTTCCCCTGTGTGCCCTCCCACTCCAAATTCGTTTTCTGGTTTGGTGAAAACCAACTATCTTCTTTGCCTAACTCAAACAATGAGGCTCAAATATTTTTTCGCCCTTTTCAATCCTCCTTTTTTAGGCCAAAGTTGGAGGCCCCATCTACCTCTGTGTCTTTTTTTTAAACTGAGGTTGATGGGGCCTCCAACTTTGGCTTTTTTGAATTTTACGTAAAATTTCGTGTCGAATTGGACATTTAGATCAAAAATCGAATTTTGGCCACAAGTATCGATAAAATCGATTATTCATGATACTCAAAAAATCAATTTAGGTCAGAATTGAAAAATTTGATTTTGAAAATTTCAAGTGCACAATTTTGACCGCTGAAACTTATGAGCTGAAACTTTCAGATTAAGGTTTTTAGGCCATAGGAAGGTTATATACCACTTTAGAGCAAAATTCGAGACATAAAAAACTTTGTTCTTATGTATAAATGCCCGCTCGAAATTTCCTGAGACGAAGTCTTAAGATGTCTCCCTCGGAATTCCGAACACAAGTTGTTTTCCTATTGCTTGTTTTGCTGTTGTTCCAATTACCCCCTCCATAACACTCATTTGCACATTGTTTTTCAATTTCAGCGCTCTCTTCACACCTCTTGTTTTCCATTTCTTTCATGTTTTCTGTGTTCCAATGGTACAAATATTTACCACAGGCGGTGGCTTAGGGGTTATTGCGAAAGAGTTTTTGAACTCTTGAACTCACATACTCACGCGTACACATAAAGTCACACGCACACAAACATGTTCACAGACATAAAGTAACCCTCACCTTCACACATTCACATGCACACATGCAGGCCCACATACACGTACGTGGTATATCACACATGTCAACCTCACGTAAACACTTTCATTTCCATGTTCAAAATTTCCATGTTCTCACCCACACATTCACACGCGAGACGTTAAAGGGAACCGCGTAAAATTAATTTTTCTCTTTTATGATAAAAACCTAGATCTGATTCCCAGGAATCCGAAAAATACATATTTTACCCATTTTGGATTAAAATAAATCGATTTAGGAGCACTTGAAATTTGGGGGAAATTACCATTTGAATTGCCGCCAACTCTGCGTCTCCCCATTTCCCACACTCTATCGCCCACTCTAGCCGTGTTTCCGTGCGGCAAACGCGTAAAACGGCCGTGTAAACGCGCCCCTTTTGCAATCCAAATCATATAAAAGGGGTATATTTCAGAATCGTGGAAACGACATCTATTCAATAAACAATTGTAAATAGATTTTGAAAAATCTATTTTACGAGGTCCTTCCCCTTTAACTCTCACGTTCACAAGCTAACATTATGGATACTACACGTGTACACATGTTTCACATGCTTAGCGGTCACACGTTTCTCCCTCTATGCCATCTCTCGCTCTTGAATGCTAGTTCGTGTCAGCGTGAATTGATGTTCGATGACAACACAGGAACCAAATTGTTGGCAAATCCGATTAACTGCAAAACGCGAAAAACGGAAACATTGCGTTAATGGCATCATTCCCAGTCATAGAATAACATTCTTTTGTGTCTTCTTCTTTGTTCCCCTTCTTTTGTCTTCCGATTCTTTCATTTGGATTCTCCGTTTCAGCCTCCCCTCTCCACCCTCCGCCGTCCTTGATCCCCCTGTCTGTCTCTGATTGTGGTCTGCGTGTTCTCCAGCTGTCAACAGTCACTCGGCTGTCTATTCGTTCTCTAGACCTCGTGAAAGCGTCTCCAGCGGCCCGTGTCCCTCAATCCTATTCACTCGGCCGGATTCCATCTCCAGCCGCCAGCACTTTTGAAAATTCCCGAGCCATCGAATCGAAAACTACCTCAAAGTCAGAGGAACTCTGATATGAGGTCTCTTCCTGTTTTTTGATTTGTTTAAACTTGATGAAAAGTTTTTCATGACGAGAAGCAGAAAACAACCATCTGTTAAATTGAAGTCTCCTCTCTCTCTTCCCCTCTCTCTCTCTCTCTCTCTCTCCCATCTCTCTCTCCCTCTACTATATTTAGAACGATCTTCTGTTTTCCTTGAAACCTACAAATCCAATTCCCCGTGTGGCTGAAAACACACTTAGCAAATGTCATGTGTTGCTGTTTTCATCTTGTCACACTAAGAAAAACAATACAAAGAATGCAATTGTTTATCCGGAAGCTGATTAAAATTGATCCAGTGCCTGGCCACATCTTGACGTTTGAGCAAAACAAAAACTCTTTCTGATTCAAAAAACAACCGAAAGATCAGGCAATTCGCACACAAGGACACGTTCACACACTCACACGGGTTCGCATTCACACGCTAAACACTAGCGCACTGGCTGTAGCGTCACACTTGATCACGGACACACGCTCAAGGAATAATTACAATTGAAAGGTCTTGAGCCATTGATGTCGGAGAGATTAGGGTCCGGACACTCGCACACGTTCACACGTGTTCACATGCAAAAGACTCTAAAAATAGGCGCTCAAGCATAGAATCTGTGTCTTAGAGTTAGAATCGGCCCCTTCTAGATGAATGTACTGTCACCGCGTAGATCTCGCCATTCCCATGACCCTTGTCCTTCGGACTTTTTCGCAGATGAGTAAGTAGTCGTTGCTCAAGAATGGCACGATCCCCCTTTGTTAGCAGGGTTCGCGGACGATGATCAACCACCTGTTAGCCTACGGTCACTGCTGATGAAAAAGACATGAGTGTGCCCCATGAGAAAAAGCGAGACTGGAGAAAGAACCCCTTTGTTAGCATTGGCACGTGCGCATCCACCTGCTCCCCATCTGGTCAACTACCGTACTCTATCTTACTTTCTTCTACGAAGCCATCTTTGATCTCTTGGCCTCTCCTCTGCCAGAAGAAGCCTTGAAGACTTTCATTTTGGTTGCCCATCGAGCACTGCTACAAAAATACCCATTTTTCACCTTCATGCTCATCTACAAATGGACGTGATTTCGTCCTCATTCAAAAAAATAATTTGAGTGCGACACGCTTTTTTAAGATAGGTGTTTTTTTGAAACAAGATAGGTGTTTTGCCCGAAACTTGAATGTTTGATTTGATTTGCAATCAGAGATGCGAAAATCGCTTTCTAATTGAAAAAATTCACTTCAAAATTAAAAAAATAAACTATTTTGGCTTAAAAAAGTAGTGCACGGACTACATTATAGTTGAGTACTCTGCTATAAAACAGTTGGTCAATTGCCGACTGAACCGGGAGAGAAAAAACAGCGCGGAGATTTTGCAGTGAGAGAGAAAGTTGTGTTTTCGTAACGTTACATTCCGAAAGCCGACCCGATCACCAGTGATACAGCTTGGGTGGTCCAAGCCATACTACCTCTCTGGGCCACCCATACTACTTGTAAGGGACAAGACAAAGGCACTTGACCACCCAAACCACTCGTACAGATGGCGTCCTCATTCAAAACTTATTTTCGGTGCGACGCACTTTTTTTAAGGAAAATTTTTAAATTGATTTTCTCGGTGCTATTAAAAGGTATTTCTGTGTTTCTTGTATTAAAAATTAACTTGTCAATATAAGAAACATTTAAAGTTTAATTAAACACCCCTTTTAAGCATCTAATAGGACGCATTGAAGTTTCAGTCGCCAGATTTCAATGAAAATACTGATTTGGGCTCATTTCAGCCTCATCTTCAGTCGAACTAATGTTGTAAGGGAAATAAATAAGACGATTCTGGTAAGCAAAGGTCCTATTTCCGTGTTGGAAACTGAAATAAGCTCCCACGGCTTTTGGCTTGCGCGAGAACTTGGTTGCTCTCTCGACAGTGCACGGCATGTGATCCCGTGGTGTAACGGTTAAAGCTGCCGTCTGTAGCCCAGTTAGCTTTTGCACACCGGTGGGTTCGGATCCCAGCAATGCATTTATGAAAACAACGTGTTTCTTCCTGACATTTCCACGTTTTTTGAAATCTTTGGCGTTTAGACATTAGTCATATGAACTGTAAACAAGGTGGTAAACGCCTCGATGTCTAGTGGCTTAGGTACACATGACCTATGTCTCTACCTCTCTCTCTCTCTCTCTCTCTCTCTCTCTCTCTCTCTCTTTCTCTCTCTCTCTCTCTCTCTCTCTCTCTTTCTTTCTCTCTCTCTCTCTCTCTCTCTCTCTTTCTCTCTCTCTCTTTTTCTCTCTTACCCTCTCTTTCTCTAGCCGCTTTCCATGTCATTGCACATGCTTCGCATGATGGATCCTCTGTCTTCTGCGTACACCCGTCCTCTGTCGATCATCCTTCTCTGCTCTTTAGTTTCTCGTGGACCAATCTAGTCTCATGACGTCAGCTATCTTTCCAAAGTGGTCAAAATAGCCATAAACTAATCACGAAACCCAAAGATAAGGGAAACATTTGGGGTTTCCTCGGCTTCTTTGGAGGATTCTGGAGTTAAACAAGGGTGTTTCGAGAGGAAGGGCGGCTCTCTTTCTCTGTCCGTCTCTCTCTCTTTCTCTTTCTCTCTTTCTCTCTCTCTCTCTCTCTCTCTCTCTCTCTCTCTCTCTCTCTCTTTCTCTCTCGTTCTCTCTCTGATCCAAGTGCCCTCTCTGCTGATCTCCGTCCTAATCCCCTGCCTGTTCCTCCTCAACCCGTCTGGCTCCAGTGCGTCTGCCTTCCTTTGTGTACAACGCGTGCGTCTGTCCCCGTGTTATCTGCCTGGCGACCGTCCTTCCATCCACAAATACATTCCCTTCTCCCTCAAAAGAACCACTTCTTCTCCCCCCGCAGCCATTCCTTGGCAATGAGCCATCTCCCGAGTGCATTCCCGCCACGGAAATGTTGTTTCCGCTCCGTTTTCCGTCCTTTTTATCCCGCTCTGATCTTTATTGCCTCTAGCGCTCCGTCCACAAGCACCTCGAATGTTCTGTGGTCTCCAATACTTCACAGAAATCTGTTAGATCTATCGATTCCTGTCTTCGGAGCCGCAGTAGCGTTTGGTATCAAGGCGCCCTACAGCTTGGTCTCACATGTCATTCTGGCCGAGTTGTCTAAGGCGCTGCGTTCAGGTCGCAGTCCTCTTCGGAGGGCGCAGGTTCGAATCCTGCGGATGACAAACTCTTTTGTTTTCTCGACAAAGCCACAGCGAAGCTCTCATTTCACTCCAAGTCATCAACCCCGTTGATTTTCGCGGACCCACTTCCTGCCAGCTGTTCCCCTTCTAGTTGTGCCAGCCGGCGTGTCTCCCAGCTGTTCGGACCGTTTTCTTGCGAAATCCCGTACGATCCTAGACAAAACATGTTGTTCTGTTCCCGAAGGAGGGGCCGAATTGAGTCATTGACCTCGTGAGGGGAACGCCCTCTGAAACAAGGAAACACACACCGCAGAACGCAAAATGCTCCATTTTCGAGGAGAACCGATCAACGAAGAGTTCCGAAGGCACGCCCTGGAAGACCTGGAGATGGCCAGGGAGATCACTGGTAGGCCAACAATACTAACCACACTGACACTAACATTAGCGACTCTATTTAGCCTCTTCTTAGTTTCTGTTTTTACTAGCATATTAGTATTGATCCGCGGGCCGGTAGACCTTCAAGTTTGCACCACCCTGCGTGGAGGTACAGTAACCCTAAGGCGATCTACCCTAACCTTAGGCTAACATACCGTAACCTGGCTTCATAAAATTTTCAGAATCATGTTTATAAGTCAAATGTGCCTATTTCTTTGTGGAAAACGTTCATGTTCCCTTTGGTTCGAATTGAAACTTCTGTCGAAATCTTACATGGGGCTGAGTCACCCCAGCACGAGAGAAAGTGCACTTCCCGGTGCGTTTGAAGTGAAACTGCCTTGTTGCCCAGATGCATGAGGTCCAGGGACCTGGGGTCTCGAAAGCAGTGGTCCAACTACAAAAATGCCCATTTTTCACCTTCATGCTCATCTACAAATGGACGTGATTGCGTCCTCATTCAAAAAATATTTTCGGTGCAACGCGCTTTTAAAAATTAACTTGTCAATATAAGAAACATTTAAAGTTTAATTTACGTTAAAATGATGACTAGTTTTTCTCAATTCAAAATTCAAAAGTTTTCTTTGATGTTTGCGTGCGTGCAGATTCGCCCTCCCTGCCGTGATATGTGAACTTTTCCTGCTTTCACAGCACGCGACTGCACTTTGACGTCAAATCCAGCTAAAAGTGATTTACTTGTTTTTCTTTCATTCAAAGTTTGAAGCCCAAAAAATCAAGACTGGAGGACCATCAATTTTAAGGATCTTCAAGGGATCGTCAGGGGCCTTTTACAAGTTTATTTTAATTAATTATACATTTAAAAAAAATTTAGGTTTCAATATTAGATTTTGTTCAAATTGACAGATAAACTAGAAATTTTAAATTTCTCCCTTGAAACAATTCTTTCCAACGGCTTCCAGCAAACGGGCCATGCGCAACTGCCGCCGCCCGCTGTTTACAGGACTGTGTGCGGCATTCGGCATGTTGGAGCTGTGCCAAATCTGAATCTGAATAATATGAAAATCAATGGAAATTCATTATTTTAAGTTGGAAAATGAGAAAATACTAAGTAATTGCCTTTAAATAGTGTATGATTTGTACCAATACCCCCAAGCACTAATTCCATGCTCAAATGTGTCCGCTGCGGACTGCTCTCGTTGTCTGCGTCTCACCGCGAGAGAGTTGCGTCCAACTGCCGTACGGCATTAGCGGCGCGCATTTGAAGGAATCGGTTTAAAACCCATTTCCTTTGCAACTCCAGATCAAAAGTCGCTAATCACCCGTTTTCTCCCAATTTCCTTTGTCGAAGGCCGTTTTCTCGCCTTTCTGACCCCGTCGTTCGATTCCTTCCATTGTAATCTCTGTGTTATCAGTGTCGGTTCCGCGAAGGGCGGAGTCTTCTTCGTTTCTCTCGCGCAGCCCCAGGCCGGCTGTCCCTTTCCCACTTTGCACCTGCCAGCCGTTCTTCTTCGAACCAGCCAGCTGGCACTCGTGACTGTACCCCGCAAAGCGGACGTTCTTACTATTTTACTGCTCTCTTATCTAAAAGTGTTTATTATGTTAAAGGGGGTGGCCACACCTCCAAAATGACTCTTCACCTAAACTTAAACTCTTCACCTAAGGCACATTTTACTCTACACGCTAAATTATTGGCTGCTTGTAAAAATATTTTTTATAATTTTGTGATAAAAGCCTATATCTCATTTCCAGGAATCCGAAAAAATACCTCTGTTACCGATTTTGGATCAAAATGAACCGATTTAGGAGCACTTGAAATTTGGGGGAAATTACCATTTGAATTGCCGCCAACTCTGCGTCTCCCCATTTCCCACACTCTCTCGCCCACTCTAGCCGTGTTTCCGTGCGGCAAACGCGTAAAACGGCCGTGTAAACGCGCCCCTTTTGCAGTACAAATCATTTAAAAGGGGGTATGTTTCAGAATCGTGGAAACGACATCTATTCAATGAAAAACTTTTAAAGAGACTTTGAAAATTCAATTTTACGAGATCCTTCCCATTTAAGTACTGTAATTCACTGTCTTTCTCGTGCCCACTTTTTCACTTTACAGTATAGTCTTTTTTGTTGAAAAAAAAACAACGTTTCCGCCAATTGTGTGATGTCTCGGACAAAGTTCGCCTTGGAAGAAACATCGTAAATCTTGGGGAGAAAGGGCGTTTTCACTAGTTTTGACAGAGATCCAGGCCTTTCTCTCTCTCTCTCCCTCCCTCTCTCTCTCTCTCTCTCTCACTTTCTCTCTCACTCTCTCTCTCACTCTCTCTCTCTCTCTCACTTTCTCTCTCACTCTCTCTCTCACTCTCTCTCACTCTCTCTCTCACTTTCTCTCTCACTCTCTCTCACTCTCTCTCACTCTCTCTCTCTCTCTCTCTCTCTCTCTCTCTCTCTCGGTTTCCCTCTGCTTCTCTCGTTTCTCTCTCTGACGTAGAATACTCAGCCAAGAAAAGAAGCCAAATTGTTTAACTAATGCTCCTTACACTCCTTCCCCCTAATCTTTCGTCGTCCTAAGGCAACAGAACGCTCAAAAAGCGCCAGTTGTCGGTTGCTTTGCCGCGTGAATTAATGCCTCTGCCGGCGGCAGTTGTCTTCTGCACTTTCGAGACCCCACGTGTATCATCTTCGCAACGTCATTGATCTGATCGAGAACGCCGTTTTACATCCATTTTATGACCTGTTTTCACACAAAAACCAACGATTCGATGAAGGGTGACCTTTGAAGTCGCACCACACATCAGCAGAACACGATTGCAAAAATACAGCTGATACCGCAGTTTTGGATTTTTCTTCCCTTTCCCTTTTTTCTTTCTTTCTTCCTCTCTCTGAAAAAAAAAACTAAAAATACACTTGTTCAGGCAAAACAACACTTATTTATACCCCCTGTGTCACATAATAGACGTGGGGTCAAAAATAGACAACAAGAAACCAAATTAGATTTCTAATTCACCGAAAACATGTAACTCGCATTTATCAGGCATCACGCTAGTTTCATTTATCAAACTGGCATTTTACGTACTTTTGCGTACTTTCATAATTCATATAGTCCCATAAACTATTAATTAAGGTCACCTAGTCACCCAGACATAAAATTGCTTCAAACCATGTCCTAGAGGACGTAATTTTGCGTACACATGCATAATTCATATAGTCTAATGAAATAGGAATTTTTTGTAAGATAATCAAATTTAAAATAGAAAAGAAGCAGCAGAGAACAAACACCGAGGTCTATATCCTGCACTTGAGATAACAGGAAATGTTCCAGATGTACTTTAAACTTGTACTTTTCAAAGGCCGCCACGCGGGTCTATTTTGTGAAAACGATTTGATTGGAAAGTTTCAAATCGTTCTGCAGTTTGATCTTCAGCGTTTGTGAAAGTGCAAAACTTGGAGAACTTTTCAAAACATTAAAATCAATTCTGTTTACAAGGAAGGGGAAAGAGAGAAAAGCAACAATTAGAGATCTAAGGGAAAATTAGTTTGACAGATGAGAGAGTGTGAGAATGTGAGAGTGTGTGTGAGAGAGAGAGAAAGAGATTTCTCTTCTAAGACCCCGAAGCCTCCTTCTGGAGAGTAATTGTTTCCTAGAAAGGGCGATGTCACTGCATAAAATATTCGTTTCGGAAAGGAATTTGCCATGAATGTAAGCAAAAGTGCGTTACCCTTTAACAATCTTAAGAGTTTCTTAAGATCCTAAGAGCGGTTTCGTCTGATCCTTGGCATTTGTGTGCTTGCAAGATGCATGTTTTGAATGAATTAGTAAGTCCCATTTGGTTTCGCAATTTCTATTTTTAGTTCGACGCCTTATTTACTAGAATGAAAGATTGGAAGAAAAAGAGAAAGGAATTGAAAAAAACGATCTACCGTATGTAGTCTCCTGCGATTTCACAATGTCCAGACTGTTATTTACGCCAAAACTGGCATCCTAAAGGATTTCTCAATGTCTTACCTGATCTTTGCCAAAACTGACTTGTTGATTGCTATTTTCCAATTCTCCAGTTGGTCTAAAGCCCCTTTTTTCAGTAGTTTTCCCTTGTCTCCAGGAGCCTAATCTCTTCCTTCCCTTCCTTATCTCCCCAGACTGACACCCCTGAATCCCATTGTCGTCTTCTATTCCTAGCGATTTGCCTGGAAGATTGACACCTTCCCCAATGCGTAAATACCTCTAAACCCGTCTGTTTACCTCCCCTTTTCCAGGTCTGCCCCCGCCTCTTTGAATCTCTGGTCTCTCTTCGTAGTCGTTATTGTGTCGTCCCGACATCAACAAACACCCAGTCTCCCCCCCCATGTGCTGGAATCGATGTGTTTTACCCGACCCCGCCCCGCTCTATCCCCGCAGAGGCCCCGCCCCTCCGGCGATCTTTTGGCCTGTGCCACCCAGCCCCTTGTCTTCTTCCTTCGCAGGGGGACTGCCGCAATCTCTGATCATCCCCGCAATCGATCGGCCCGTAGCTCTTCTCCCACGCCTTCTCCCAGACTATTTAGGGGGGAAATGGGCAAAGAGAAACGGTTTTCAGCGGGCGCGGCGATAATTAATTCTGGGAACGGGCGGGGAAGCCCCGCAGCAACAGGCGTGTTGTTTGTGAGAGACACGGCGACGACTGCCAGGTGCATGGAGCCCCGAGGGACGAAAACAGCGGCCGCCCAGAAAACAAAGACTCACTTGTAGTATTTTCTTCATTTCTAGTCAAACTCGACCTTTCAAACCACATTTCGTTAAAATCTCCTTAAGATATCCTTACCTAGAACCACGCATGGTGGAGAGCCACCAAAATTCCGTCCACCCAAGATTTTAAAGGGGAAAGGCCGCGTAAAAATAATTTATCTGATTTTGTGATTAAAGTCTAGATCTCATTCCCAGGATTCCGAAAAATACCTCTTTTGCCCATTTTGGATCAAAATGAACCGATTTAGAAACGCTTGAAATTTGAGGAAATTGCCATTTGAATTGCCGCCAACTCTGCGTCTCCCCATTTCCCACACTCTCTCGCCCACTCTAGCCGTGTTTCCGTGCGGCAAACGCGTAAAACGGCCGTGTAAACGCGCCCCTTTTGCAGTGAAAAACATATAAAAGGGGTATGTTTCAGAATCGTGGAAAGGATACCATTCAATGAAACAATTGTAAAGAGACTTTGAAAAATGAATTTTACGAGGTCGTTCCCCTTTAAATTTTCACTTTGTAAATTGTTTATGACAGGAGAAACACTTTTCTGATTTATTGCAACTGTTAAAAAACAAAATGTTTGCTTTGATTGGATCCGAACCCTCGAAGTTTTTCTGGTTAGCCCGTAGAGAGAGAGAGAGAGAGAGAGAGAGAGATTTTAGTTTTCAGTAAGCGAAGATCTACCAGTTTCTCCATTGTTTTCCTAGAAATGCAAACAACATTCTAGTTTCAACGATTTTGCAATGATGACCCAAACCACGTGATCCCAGTCTTCTCACTTTTATCTTCCCCTTTCAATTTATCCATTTTTTCCGGGAATTTCTCATTCCCCCTCTAACTTCCTCCTCTTTCCCGCCAAACCCCTCCGATTCAAAATTTTCCCGCGTGATGGGCGTGGCCAATCGATCCCTCCCCCTATTTTCTCGGAACCTCCCTCCCTTCAGTCCGAAGTACGGGATTTTTCTCATCTTTGCGGCCGGCGTCCAGCCAGCTGTCCGCTGGCCTCTCGTGACCCCTGACTCAAAATGCCCTTCCCCTCCAGCCACGCCCCCTTATTACTATCTGTCACGTCTCTCCCCCCGCATCGTCTGTCATTTTCTCCACTAGAGGAGGGCAATTGGCTCTTTTCTAGGGGAGACCGCACTTCCTTGATCTTTGGCCATCAGGGCCCGAGTTTGTTTATCAAACAGGAAATTAGACCACTCAATGAGCACTGCTTTTGAAACTTCTACTTTTAGTTTTTGTTTATTCGATAATCAACAAACTAGGAAAGTCCGTGAACGTACACCAGGAGTTTGAAGCCGAGAAATTAGCATTTTTAATTTTCTGAAACATTTGCTCTAACGCAAATGCGCAAAACCATTTTTTTAAACTTTTCAATTGATATTTCGCACGTCATTAGGGGTTTTCAACAGACAGTAGCAAAAGACTAATGAAGGCACATTTTAAGCATTTCTTTTGTAACACCTATTTTTTTCTTTTTTTAACCTTGAAATGCCAAATTTGGTCCGTCAAAAATTAAGACAGGGTAATTTCCGACTACCCTAAACGCAGTGGCCGATGTGCTACGGGTGCGGGCGTCCGCCGCTGTCTGTGCTCTCCACAGATAAATGCACTCTCTCATTCAACAAAGCAAGTGGTACGGCGAGAGAGTGCATTCCAGCGGAGAGCTCAGACAGCGGCTGGGCGCCCGCACCCATAGCACATCGGCCACTGCGTTTAGGGTAGTCCGAAATAACCTTGTTTACTTTTTGATGAACAAAATTTGGCCTTTCAAGGTTAAAAAAAAGAGAAAAATAGGTTTTACAAAAGAAATCTTAGTGAAAAGTGAGTAATATACCCTTCTAAATTCAGTTCCAAGAGCAATGACTCAAATTGTCATAGCAACAGACCATTAGATAAAGTTCAAAGTGATTTACACCTCTCTTCTCACGCACTTTCCCTAGTTCCCAGCTCCGATTGGACGTCTCCTTCGATTCATTCATTACCTCATTACATAATCTGATTTGGAAACGAGGGAATTGGGGAAAGGCCAGATAATCAGATAAAAAGAAAATGTTATGCACGTGGCTTAATTCAATCAACTTGTTTGTCTTGCGTTGGTATGTCCCCAGTGCACATGGGACTGTACCCTCAATTTTAGATTGTTTTGGTTAGTAAAATAGGGTGGTTATAGGGCTAAAAACCCTGAATTCCCGGAAAATGGATTTTGGGCGGTGAGAGAGAAGAATAACCACAACATAGGCTTTTAGCCACAGTTTCCCAATCAAGTCGTACTTTTCATATCTACAAAGTTTTACCTTTCAACTTTTCCTGGCTCGCCATCGTGTCGAGACCCAATCAACACAGGAATTATCGATTTTCTTGACGCTGTATTGAAATTCTCTATCGATTGATATACTTTTGAGCTCAATCGGTAAAGTTCACTTTCTTTTTCTGTTGGATGATCTACGATGCCTATCTATCAATACCACCTTTACCTGCAATTTCCTTGGAGAAATCGCGTCGAGACCCAATTCACAATGTACTATTGATTTCACACGACGTGCCAATTTCTTTATCGATCGGTGCAGCTTTGGGTTCAATCAGTAAAGTTTCACTTTTCGGGCGTTTAAATTCAATCGATATTGAAAACCAATCGAGCTCGTTTAAATTCGATCGATATTGAAAACCTTCGATTATGATTGATTATCTGTGGCCTGTGGTGCAATATTTCGATCGATACTACTTTTGGCTGCAATTTTCCGGGCGCGCAGTCGCGTCAAGACTCAATCGTGGCACCAGAGCTCTAAAGACCATTTACCGGTTTGGCTCATTTGTAAAAAAAAACAACCATTTATTGATTTGTAGATCAAAACAAAGAGTTTTTCGATCAATATCTTCTGCAAGACCAAAATGTCCCTCCCACAGACGGCCCTGCCCCTTTCCATTACTGCGTAGTTCCTGTTCATCGCCGTTTCTCTCCCTGGCCAACGACATTGTTTTTACCATCCACAACCACAGTTTCTTCCCAATTCTCTCTCTTTTCTTTTTATAGAACTCTTTACAAAGTTTACAAAATGAAGTTTCAGTTAATGTAAAAATGACCGAACCGCTTCACGTGATTGCCGGAACATCGGACGAAGAGAGCCACGAACACATCACCTTCCAGTACTCCTGGCCCGTCAAGGTTACTGAGAGGTCCGTTTTTTTCAATTTTTTTATTCTTAGAAGGCTAATTTCTTAAAAGCCATTGATGTTCTATGAAAAGTAGACCAAAGTGCAAAGGGAGGGCATTTGCCCTTTGGGTGGCCTCTGACTCACAGGCTACAGCTTACGAGATTGCCACATGACCGAAGTTCAAATTTGGAGTCATGGGTCAAAATTCAAGGGAAATGAAAGCCTGCTTTCTAATTTTTAACGGCGATAATAAAACTAGCGAAATCTTTGGTTTCTTGCGCAATCCGGGCTGAGCCAGGATTAGTCGACGCAGGTCGGCGCCTACTTTTTACGGAATCCGCCCTCGGGGGACCAGAAATTAGGGAAAGACTAACTTGCTTGAAGATATATGTATGTTTTCTAAATTTGACAATTCAAAAAGTACTGAAAACGTATTTGAAACTGAGAATCAATCCAGGAAGTACTCAAACTTGATATTAGACATATAGTTATCGATTTTAAGCTCGATTTGTGCCGCGTGATCAGTTCGAGACCTAGTATCAATTGATCGAAAGTTTAACTTACTTGCCCAATCGATTGATATTGATTTTTTGCACGCCCTACACCTCGAGACTCAATCTCTATCACTGAAACTCTTGTATACTTCTACTTCTACTTCTCTTTTGTCCCATTTTATTTCTGCATTGATTGGTATTTTCCATCTTTTGATTGATTTTGGGGTTAACATTCCAAATATGACGTTCTGGCACGCAACCAAGACCCGCAATGTGATGAGACCCAATTATCGATTGATGGAAAGTTGACGTATCTTTTCAAATGAATGAAATTGATTTTGGTTGAATTAGTTTACTTTTTCGTGCCAGAACGGTGAAACTTACGGTAAAACTACAGTTCTGGCACGCGATCTTGTCGAGACCCAAATTAGAGATTTCCAGCTTTTAAAGGACAAGGAAAAAACGTAAAAATAATTTTTCTGATTTTGCGATAAAAGCCTGGATCTCATTCCCAGTATTCTGAAAAATACCTCTTTTGGCCATTTTGGATCAAAAGGAACCGATTTAGGAGCGCTTGAAATTTGGGGAAATTGCCATTTGAATTGCCGCCAACTCTGCGTCTCCCCATTTCACACACTCTCTCGCCCACTCTAGCCGTTTTTCCGTGCGGCAAACGCGTAAACCGGCCGTGTAAACGCGCCCCGTTTGCAGTCCAAATCATATAGAAGGGGTATGTTTCGGAATCGTGTAAACGACATCTATTCGATGAAATAATTGTAAACAGACTTTAAAAATCGATTTTCCCCTTTAATGTTCCTTTCCGCACCCAAATCTTTGCCCTTCCTCATTCCAAAACACCTCTTTTTCCAGAGTAGAAGTGTGAATTGATCCCTTGCGTCAATATTTGCCCGCTGTCCCCCTATCAACTCCAACTGATAGCCCTTTGTTTACAGCGTCGTTCGCTGAAAATGTCGTCGTTTTATCGGCCGCTCTATTAAATACAGGAAGGCCTGTGGCGAATGAAGATAAGGGGAGAAAGGATCGAAAACCGCCCTGTTTTTCAAGGGAAAACTCTCCGGGAGTTATGAAATAGTTTGACAGGTCAGCTGTTGCTATTTCGGGAATGTTCCGTCCGACTGTTATTGTTTGGCAGACGGGAGCACGCGCGACCGACGACGGCCGAGACCAGGCGGAGACCAACGGGTTTCCGGCGAGAAAACACGCAATTCTCTGGATTCTGGACTATTTTCTGGGAATAATAGGCTATTTTTGAAGGAGATTCCGTAAATAGATATAAAAATGGTTATTTTTGCAGAAAGATAGGTGTTTTGCCCGAACCTTGAGTGTTTGATTTGAGTTGCAAACAGGGGTGCGAAAATCGCTTTCTAATTGAAAAATTCACCTCAAAATTTAAAATAAACTATTTTTGCTTTAAAAAGTAGTGCACGGACTACATTATAGTTGAGTACTCTGCTGGAAAACAGTTGGTCAATTGCCGACTGAACCGGGAGAGAAAAAAACAGCGCTTAGATTTTGCAGTGAGAGAGAAAGTTGTGTTTTCGTAACGTTACATTCCGAAAGCCGACTCACCCATGATACAGCTTGGGTGGTCCTACCTGGGTGGTCCAAACCATACTACCATTTCTGGGCCACCCATACTACTTGTAAGGGAACCACCCAAACCACAGCCACCTTAACACGTACACGACCACCAAACTAGCCAAAAACCACTTGCATTGGACCACCCATATGGCTAAGACCACCCATAGTATCATTATACTCATTGCCCATCGGGCACTGCTACAAAATGCGCATTTTTCACCTTCATGCTCATCTACAAATGGACGTGATTGCGTCCTCATTCGAACAATATTTTCGGTGCGACGCGCTTTTTTAAGAAAAAAATTAAAATTGATTTTCTCGGTGCTATTAAAAGGTATTTCTGTGTTTCTTGTATTAAAAATTAACTTGTCAATATAAGAAACATTTAAAGTTTAATTTACGTGAAACAGGCCCTGTTAAGCATCTAATAGGACGCATTGGAGTTTCAATTGCCAGATTTCAATGAAAATACTGATTTGGCTCATTTCAGCCTCATCTTCAGTCGAACTAATGTTGTAAGCAAAATAAATAAGACGATTCTGGTAAGCAAAGGTCCTATTTCCGTGTTGGAAACTGAAATAAGCTCCCACGGCTTTTGGCTTGCGCGAGAACTTGGTTGCTCTCTCGACAGTGCACGGCATGTGATCCCGTGGTGTAACGGTTAAAGCTGCCGTCTGTAGCCCAGTTAGCTTTTGCACACCGGTGGGTTCGGATCCTTTGTCATGTCATTCGTCCTGTTCGCTTTCCAATTTCCCGCCATATGGTTACTGTAACTGGTAGTTCGCTCTGTCATTTAAGGAAAGCTCGTTGGGCGACGACTATAGTTGTTGGTTAATCTGTTGCCTTTAGATCTCTAAAGCCAAAGAACAGTTCGCTGCCTGTCATTTTCGATTACTGTAGCCCTTTGTTTATTCGCTCAAAATAGACACTTTTAAACACAAATCTTCCGGTCAATCTTCGAACCCTAATAGGTCAAACGATCGCCAGAAGACTACAGGGCAAAACTTGGCCTAAGAAACATTTGGAGACTTGTTTGTGCCTTTTGCAACCTGAATTCTAGTCTTGTGGCGATAACACCTTTGGGAAAGTCCTCAACAAATTCAAAGGTCAGAAAAGTTGATTCAAACAACCAAAACACAACTTTGATACCTAAAAACTGAGACACCAATTCTGGACCACCCATATTGATTGCGCGGGACCACCTCTATACTTGGAAGAGACCACCCCTTACTTTAGTGCCGGCCAAACTATCTAAAAGAGAAAGGGAAACTTCCTCCTTTGCTCGTTCTCCTCAATTATAGCCCTGTTTATTGGCTTTCTATGGTTAAGTAAACCTCTGTTGTTGGAAGAAACCGAACACTGATTGTCGGAATGACGAGAGTTGTTGGCTTCCCAGAGAGGTGTCATTTTCATAGACGCAATGAAACCAGAAACTCTCTTTTTGGTTACTTTGGGGTTGGTTCGAAATTCAGCCATTTGATCTCGTTCTTTGGGCTACAATCGACCCAACGAACCGCGCAATCCATCACATCGCGGCTACTTTCTAGACCGTCGCGTGATCTTTCCCCCGACGAAACTCTGCGGTATTCCACGGGTTGTGACGCAAGAGCCTTCGGTTTCCTTCTGCGCCCAGACGACAGCTGTTCTCGCAGTTCGATCGCGTAACAAACACCAAGGGCAACATGAGCTGATCTAATTTTACGCAGACGAGAAAGAGACCAGGACACGGGCACCAGGAAGTGGGGCTTCAGAGTCCTTAAACGGCCTTCGGGGGTCTTAAAGGAGAAGGACCACGTAATTTTTTTTTCATTTTTGAGATAAAGCCTAGATCTCATTCCCAGGATTCCGAAAATACCTCTTTTGGCCATTTTGGATCAAAATGAACCGATTGGGAGCGCTTGAAATTTGGGAAAATTGCCGTTTGAATTGCCGCCAACTCTGCGTCTCCCCATTTCCCACACTCTCTCGCCCACTCTAGCCGTGTTTCCGTGCGGCAAACGCGTAAAACGGCCGTGTAAACGCGCCCCTTTTGCAGCCCAAATTATATAAAAGGGGTATGTTTCGGAATCGTGGACACGATGTCTACTCAATAAATTGTTAAGAGACTTTGAAAAATCAATTTTGTATTTTTATGTTTGGGAAATCAAAAAGATGCTTGCTTGGGCTTGAAATTGCTTCAATTCTTATGGAAAAATCGATTTTCAAACTGAAATCTAACTAAAAAGTTTGAGCAGTGGTCATGATAGATTCACGGCTTCGACAAAGAGATGGTCACCTTATCGATTGATAATTGGCATCAATCGATCGATTTTGAGCCTTTGGGGCAAGCAATCACTTCGAGAATAAACTATCGATTGATTAAAATTGCCTAATCGATTAGTTTTGGTTTCACCATGAACGTTCGAAACTTTGGAATGTTCTGGCGCGCAATCGCGACGAGACCCAATCGATATCACTAAAATCTTGTTTTTCCGTTTTTCTCTCTATTGATCCCTTTTGAGCTTTTGATTTGTGATTTTCTATTGATTGATTGAAAGTTTTTATCAAATCAATTGATGTTCATTTTGGTTGCATCGATTGCTCTTGAAATTTTGCAACTTTCTGAAGAAAAATAAATCGAAACAAAACTGTCAGCATGTGTACATGCGCTCACATGTTTCGAGGCAAATTTCAACACGTGCACACGTACATACATGTTCCAAGCGCAAATGTTTCACAGAGGAGCGACCCTCCTCCTCCCTTTCCCATTTTCCTGCAGCCCCTCCCCCCTCTGCTGTGCATTGTTCTGTCCCTCTGTGTTTGCGCTTCCACCCAAATGCACTGATATATGAAAACAATCAGAGTGTTTTGGCTGCGCGCGCCCCGCTTTTATTGGAACGACGCAGGGCACGACGGCTCCGGTTTCGCCCCGCCGCCACGGTTACATACAAACAAAACACTATAATGGCGGCGACTGCGGTCGAGACAGGGTCATCGGAAGCACGAGGGACCAATTAGCCATCGAAATAGAAGAGCAGACGCAATTGTTTTGACCAGACAATGTTCAAGGAGCAAAACAAGCCTCACGGATCCCTCAGGAATAGCCCAGAAGCATTAAAAGGGCTCCAGAAGGCTCAAAATAGAAGAGAAGGCTGTTCTTAGAAAGCAAAAGAGATTCGCAGCCAGCAGGATTCGAACCTGCGCGGGCAGAGCCCATTTGATTTCGAGTCAAACTCCTTAACCACTCGGACATGACTGCACGAAAGGCAGGCAATCGGGCGCCGCTTATCACATCGCGCCTGCCCCGCTAACCCGGTAAAATCAATAATGGAACTTGTTTTGCAAAGTCAGCAGGTGGCTTGACTTTCAATGATGGAAACGAGTTTCCCTGAGCCCATTTCAGAGGTTCCTATGGCTGTGTTGACGTTTCCGAGTGGTGTTTTGACGACACCCGGCTCGGATGAGAAAATTGATCGTGTGGGAGATTCGACAGAAAAATAATAGGAATAGCGGCAAAACGGAAAACATTCAATCCAGATGGGAAAGAGCAAAAGTTTCGCTTTCCGGGGGAACCGAACCCGGGTCGTTTGGTTAGCAGGCAAAAATGCTAACCACTTTACCGTCAACCCTATCTGTAACATCCGCCGTTGTCCCTAGACATGCAGAGAGGCCAAAGGCGCTACAAACATGGAATTGTTTCAGATTGCTGGAGAATGAAGAGGCCGCCGTTCTGAATGTCTCTCCGCCCTTTACCACTTCCTACAACGGAGTTCAGTTCACTTGGGCCCTCAGACTCGCCGACGAATGCGTCGTTTCCGCCGTCAGCGGTTAGTTTTCGAATGCTGGATTGATAGAAATGGCTCAATTTCAGAGAATGCCTCCCGCCAGGTCCTTCTCCACCTCTACTTCAAGGATGGGCCCTGTGAGGAGGTTGTAGTGGAGGAGGTTAGGGCTGCTGTGTTGGAGCCTACTGCGGACTTTGAGCTCATGAAGGACCACTGCCTCTCCACCAAGGAGTTCAATAAGGTAGGCAGGGAGAGAGAGATAACCAATCGATATTGATTAAAGGGACCCCCAGGGTCCTTTGGGTTACAGTATCCACTGTATCTTTTCCCAAAGCGACTCTCCGCTAGATTACGGGGGGCGTGGCCTAGCCGCCGACTACCCCTCGCGGCGCCGCTAATGCCGTACGGCAGTTGGACGCAACTCTCTCGCGGTGAGACGCAGACAACGAGAGAAGTCCGCAGCGGACACATTTGAGCATGAAATTAGTGCTTGGGGGTATTGGTACAACTCATACACTATTAACAGGCAATTACTCTGCATTTCCTCATTTTCCAACTTAAAATACTGAATTTTCATTGATTTTCAGTTTTTGAAATATGTGCTGCCGTTTGCCGCACAAAATTTTTGGCACAGCTCCAACTTGCCGAATGCCGCATACAGTCGTGTAAACAGCGGGCTGTGGCAGTTGCGCATGGCCCGTTTGCTGGAAGCCGTTGGAAAGAATTGTTTCAAGGGAGAAATTTAAAATTTCTAGTTTATCTGGTAATTTGAACAAAATCGAATATTGAAACCTAAATATGAAAAATATGTATAATTAATTAAAATAAACTTGTAAAAGGCCCCTACGGTCTCTTTCATTGCAGGGTAGCGGCTGGCCGCTGAACATCGTAGACGCGGACCGTCGCCATGCTTTCTCCGATCTCGTCAAGACCCGTATCGACGGAAATCTCGTCATTCTTGTACATATTAAGTAAGCCCCCACCCCGATCAATCAATACCTACCGTAATCCAGGATGAAGACCGTCATCTTCGAGCCCTTCAGCTATCTGCCGGATCTCGAGACGAGCCAGCGGATTGAGACCCACTGCGAGAAGTTCATCGAGAAGGTCAACAATGGAACCATCCAGGTGCCCAACATGGACCTCAAAGGAGATATGGTAGGTTTCGCTACAGTAATCTAAAAGCTACAGTAATCCTGCCTTCTTGGATACCGTAATCCCCAAATTCAGATGGACAAGTACCGCATGCACCGTCTCATCTTCCTCTACGGGTGTGACTTGGTTGAGAGGGACTGCCTGCAGGAGAAGAATGAGCCTACTGAGAAGTTCGTCAAGCTCATTCGAAGCGTAAGTAGTACTGTATTCCTACAGTAGTCAATTGATTCAGACCTTTGCTCACGTCTACTTTATGAAGGTTTTGATGAAGGAGGTGGACTATGTGGAGGACTTTATGGCTCTGCTGGAGGGAGTCATCCAGGCCCAGATTCCTCCTCTGAAGAAGGAGATGGAACGGTTCATCTGCCAGGAGGTTATGGTTCGTTTGGGAGAAGGCTTGCGCTTGCACCTAACATTTCTCTCTCTCTCTCTTCCTGGTACACCTGTCCTCATCCTTCCTCTCGACCTCTTGTTTGTCTGCCATCCCACAACCACAACTCCTCCCTGGTGCCATAATCTCAGACCACAATATGTTGACAAAAAGGGTCGGGTTAAAGGCAGAGGGTCATAAAAATGGATCTTTATTTTATTATTATATTTTGTGTTTATGTCTATTGGTAACCCATACGCCAGCTATGCCTCTCTAAAAATAAGTTTAACGCGTTTCACAGCCATTCAAAGTTTCGAATTTTGAAAATAAAATTCTCCCGCGATGGCTTAGGGGTTTGAGATGATCCACGCCGCGAAAAGAGTGCGCGCACATTGCAAACCCGCCGAAAAGTCTGCGGCAAATGCGTTTTGGCTTAATTTTGGGCTAAAATCAGTGTTTTAAACGATAACAAGGGGTTTTCTTATAAATTTTCAACAGAAAAAGGAATAAACGGGCTTCAGAACACGGACTAAATAGCAAAATCGTCCTGCCAATTACTAAAACACTTTTAGCTGAAAAACACTTTTAGCTGAAAACAATATGATAATTTTGTGTTAGTGGGTATATTTGTATTTTCTTTTTATTACAATCATTTAAAATCTCTGAAAAGGACATTTTCAGGGGAAAATAATCGATATTTCAAAAAAAAAGTTAAGTTTTCACATTTGAATTTCCCTCCTTTGCGGTTGCGCGCGCAATTCAAACGAGGTTTTTTTTCTGGAAAGTTTAAAACTTGAGACGGTATTTCATGGAACAATTTCAAGAAATATTTGCAGCTAACGGTAGCTAGAAGCAAATACAAAGTAAAAGAATACATTTTTGAAAAATTTTGTGCACCTAAATTTTCGTTACCCTCTGCCTTTAAATCGCCTGAAAGGGTGCATTCTTCAGCTAGTTCCTTGTTCCTCTTTCCTGAAACAGGGGGTCCCCCTGTCCCCTGTCAGGGAGGCCCTTGCTTCCCCCACGCACACCCTTCTTTCCACCTGTCGCCCCTCCTCACTTCCCTAACCCATTGAGTTCTAGTCTAGTTTTCTCCTTTTCTAGATGAGGCACCGACGAATGGTTTCCCACCACGTATTCGGCCATTTGCAGGCTACTTCCGATTCCGAATTCACAAAGAAGATGCTCCTTCTGGCCGAGAAATACGAACTTGAGGTGATTCTAAGAAAGAAAAGAGTCATCTTCCAGTTTTAAGATCCTCTACATGGTTGCCACGGGCGTCTTGGTTGACCAAATCGTCGGCCATGCCAATCCCCCTGCTGAACTTGTCAGCGTCGCCCATGAACTGAAGCACCTCGCCAGCGAAATGCCGGAGATCACCAGGTGAGAGCTTGATTTTGAAATAGACCACTGATCACGATTCCCAAAGATCAGATCGCTTCATAACCCAAACAGTTTGTTTGTTCCGTACAAGAGGATCTTGTTGGGTCGGTGAATTTTAAGCCCCAATTGACCACCGGAACTTTTGATCTATTGGGTGACAGGTGTTGCGGCGCGGTTCTTTGCAAACTGAGGACCTGGGGTTACGATTTCAAGGGACATTTATAGGCGCCTTTCAGGTGGAGCCTTTGGGCCTTAGTCATTTTTGGCCAGGAAGTGACGTCATAGCCTCGCTTCGCTTGGGCCTTAACCCCTTAAAGCCCAATATTAATAGTGCTAAATCGATTGGAAATTTTATTTCAAAAACTTTGTTTAAAGAGTGAAAGAAGGTTTTCAGCGTTTAAACGAGTTTCAGCTCGGCCAAGTTTCAAAAACAAAAAAAAAACCAAATTTTTTTGGTTTTTCCAATTGCAGTCCTCGAGGGTTCACGGCGTAACGCTATCTCTCTTATTTTCGGATTCTCCACACTTTTTTGCACATAGACCTTTAAGTTTGATCAGAAAACTCAGAATGACTTTTTTTGGGTATCAGCGATCAAAGTTGAGACATCGATCACAAAAGTGAGCTCTAGGGCCCACAGTAAAACCGGCATCGCTCCTTATAACCTTTTGTGTGTATTATAATAATTCAAAAGTTATAATTAGGCAAGCAAAAGATTATGTTGCAGTTTGGATCCGAACCCGGGTCGTGAGATTTGCAGGCAAGAACTTTACCGCTACACTAAACGATCGAGGTGGCGCCCACTGACCATGACCATTATCAACCACGCGCGGAGAAAATCTGAGTTTTCTGATCAAACTTAAAAACTTTGTGCAAAAAAGTGTGGAGAATCCGAGAATAAGAGAGGTAGTCGTGGACCCTCGAGGACTTTAATTGGAAAAACCAAAAAATCTGTTTTTTTTGAAACTTTGCCGAGCTGAAACTCGTTTAAACGCAGAAAAACTTTTTTTCACTCTGTAAACAAAGTTTTTTGAAATAAAATTTCCAATCGATTTAATATAGGGTTTAAGGCCCAAGCGAGTTACGGATTTTAGCGAGGCTATGACGTCACTTCCGGGCCAAAAATGACTAAAGGCCCAAAAGTCTCCAAAATGGTTTTTATGGTAATAGCCGCCTGGAAAACTGTACTCCTAAGACCAAAATCCCACTGAATTAACCTCTGAAATGAACATTTGAAGTCAGTTTGAGGAAATGACGTGACGACGTATAGGGAACAAACAATCACCAAGTTGTTCACATTTGCAGGAGCACCTGATTTGAATTATGGGGACCAAAAGTCGTGTTTTCTATTCCGTGCTGACAAGGAAAATTCGCTCGAAACGCATTTTTCATAGGGATTTAGTTTAAATCTTATTTTTTAAAAGTAATTGATAGTATTTAAGTAATGGTTTTAGTGAGGAGGTGACCGTTGGCTCCGTCGTCGAAGACCTCCAGTCGCTGGCGCGCCGTGTCCGCCGAGTCTCCCTCTCCCACTCTCCTTCCGTCTCCATCTCTTCCCAGGTGAGAATTTATGTCAATATACTTTTAAAAATACATAAATAATCGATTTTAAATTAACCGGAAGTTTAAATTTGTCATCTTTCATCCATTTTGCACTTCCTTGTTGTGCAAAATGCAGGAAATGTACTTCCCGGTTGCCTCCACCGCCGCAATCTCCGCGTGATCCAAAACAAGATCTTTTTGTGCGGAATTCTCTGCAAAACAGAGTTGTTAAAGAGAATCTGTGGTTTTTTAATGTTACTGCGAAGATTCTGTAGAATAGACACACTTCAGATGATGACAGGCTGAATAGAGGCGGTGGGTCGCTTGTTGTGGCCAAATTCGATTAGAAAGTAACGCGTGCTGTGGGAAAAAAGAGAGGCGAAAATAGAGGGTTAGAGGCATAGATACACAGGGTTAGAGACGCAGAAGCAGATGGTTAGACGTAGATACAGAGGTCAGAGACGCAGATGCGCAGGGTTAGAGACGCAGATATAGTCGTCGTCCACCGAGCTTTCCTTAAGTGACAGAGCGAACGACCGGTTACAGTAACCGCATGGCGGGAAATTTGAAAGCGAACAGGACGAATGACATGACAAAGGATCCGAACCCGCCGGTGTGCAAAAGCTAACTGGGCTACAGACGGCAGCTTTAACCGTTACACCACGGGATCACATGCCGTGCACTGTCGAGAGAGCAACCAAGTTCTCGCGCAAGCCAAAAGCCGTGGGAGCTTATTTCAGTTTCCAACACGGAAATAGGACCTTTGCTTACCAGAATCGTCTTATTTATTTTGCTTACAACATTAGTTCGACTGAAGATGAGGCTCAAATGAGCCCCAATCAGTATTTCCATTGAAATCTGGCAACTGAAACTTCAATGCGTCCTATTAGATGCTTAAAAGGGCCTGTTTAACGTAAATTAAACTTTAAATGTTTCCTATATTGGCAATTGTATTTTTAATACAAGAAACACAGAAATACCTTTTAATAGCACCGAGAAAATCAATTTTAAATTTAAAAAAAGGGCGTCGCACCGAAAATACATTTTGAATGAGGACGCAATCACGTCCATTTGTAGATGAGCATGAAGGTGAAAAATGGACATTTTTGTAGCAGTGCTAGATGGGCGACGAGTATAGAGACATAGAGTGAGAGGGTATGAGAGTGAAGAGAGGGAGAGAGAGAGAGAAATATAGTGATAGAATAAGAGAGAAACAGAGACACAAAGAAGAGACAACGAAAAAAAACAAAAAAGAAACCGTCCTGTGCGTAAAATTCCAATCCAGTCTTTTCAGGGAAGCAGCCCCGCAGCCACTCCGAATGACGTGGTCTCCCTCTCTCCTTCCGTCTCCGACCAGCGAACTCCCTTCGAAAACGGGCACGGCCGCTTCAAGCGCGTCGAACTGGCCTAACTTGAGTACCCTTCCTCATGTAGTCCTAGCTATTCCCTAGCCCTAGAGGCGCTTTCCCATCCAAGTGTTCAAACCCCCTCCCCCTTGTTGTATTTGTTTCAACTCCAAAGCACCGGTTTTGCGATTCTGGCGACTCGAGCAAAAGTTTGGGTTTGAGGGGTCCGCGCCGCGACCGCGACGCAGCCGCCACGCGGTCGCCGGCGCGGGCTTCTCTTCGTTGCGGGTAAATAATTCTCAAAAAACCAAAAAAAAAAGAGTTAGTTTTGCAGTCGTGCATTTCCCATGCCGAATTGTTGCCTTGAGCTCGTCGCCAGTCTCCGCCCGGGCGGAGTGCCTTAGTGAGCGGCGCTGCTGCCTCCCCTGCCTTTAGAGACACATATGTCGGCCCTTGGCTCTCACTCTCTGTCGGGTCCCTTCGTTTCCCCCAGGAACACGCCATACAATGCTGGTAGACGTCTAGCCTTCCCCTCCCAAATAGCCCTCTCCTCCTCCGAAACCCCGGTACTCTTTAAACCTCCGGTACTCTCTTGTTGCCTACTAGAGCCCACACACTATCTGTATATACTTCCCTTGTTGTGTACATATATACACACTGTCTTCAATGAATTATTATTTGGACCAGTGGGCTTCTACCGCGAGATCACACTTACACAACCACACACCAAAAATTCAAAAAGTGGCCGAAAATATTTTGAAATTGTTGTTTTTTTTTAAATTTCTCAAAAACATGTATCAAAACCACATTATACATTGTGTACATCATAATTACTCGATACTTCGTTTTGTTCAAAATATTTTCGGCCACTTCTTGCTTTAAAAATTGAATAAAATCGTATATTTGAGTATGATGGGGTTTTGTTTTTAAATATTATTTCCATAGCAAATTTTACGTAAAAAACGATAAAATAGGTGGCGACTGGACCCAAAATGGTCCAAATATTGGAAAACCTCGAAAAAGTGAAATTATTTTTTGGTTTTTGGCCTTACAGAATTGTCGTCTTAGGTGTTGCAATGAAATCGCTGTTAACCGTACGTTTGGCCGTGTGACCGTGACTTTTATTTGTGTGGACTGGATGTGAGTGTTACCGTGACCCTTTTACTCACATGCTCGTGTACCAGCTTGCCACAGTTCCTCTGAAATGCTTCCAGAAATATACTCGTCGCCCATCGAGCACACCTACAAAAATGCCCATTTTTAACCTTCATGCTCATCTACAAATGGACGTGATTGTGTCCTCATTCAAACAATATTTTCGGTGCGACGCCCTTTTTTAAGAAAAAAAAATTTAAAATTGATTTTCTCGGTGCTTTTAAAAGGAATATCAATATAAGAAACATTTAAAGTTTAATTTACGTGAAACACGCCCTTTTAAGCATCTAATAGGACGCATTGAAGTTTCAGTTGCCAGATTTCAATGAAAATACTGATTTGGGCTCATTTCAGCCTCATCTTCAGTCGAACTAATGTTGTAAGCAAAATAAATAAGACGATTCTGGTAAGCAAAGGTCCTATTTCCGTGTTGGAAACTGAAATAAGCTCCCACGGCTTTTGGCTTGCGCGAGAACTTGGTTGCTCTCTCGACAGTGCACGGCATGTGATCCCGTGGTGTAACGGTTAAAGCTGCCGTCTGTAGCCCAGTTAGCTTTTGCACACCGGTGGGTTCGGATCCTTTGTCATGTCATTGGTCTTGTTCGCTTTCAAATTTCCCGCCATGCGGTTACTGTAACCGGTCGTTCGCTCTGTCACTTAAGGAAAGCTTGTTGGGCGACGACTATACGAAGAAAATAAAAGTTTATGACCGTATCCATTTCAAGCATTGACGCTGACATGAAGTTTGGCCTCTGAGAACGCCCCTTCAAATAAATCTCCATCGTCGGTGATCTTCTGATGAATTTTCTCCTCAACCTTCATCGTTTGTTTCGTGTGTCCCAGATTGATCCATGGTTGTTCAGCGGCATTTGGCTATGTACGGAGTTCTTTAGTGAGTAAAAGAAAGTGACCTACCACATGGACTACCACTTTTATGAAGGAATGCCCCTGGATACTGTCAAAAGAATTGGCTTTACAGTGATCCACAGAATGACAAATCCCGATCACTTTGTTGTTGTCGATCACACAGGTGTTTTTTGCTGTTGCTTTGGCGATGTCTGCCAAGTTGATGGTTGATCCACAGGTCAGCATATTTTCACTGTAAATTGATTGTCTCTTTCTTTCTCTCTCTCTCTCTCTCTCTCTCTCTCTCTCTCTCAAAACCCACACTTTAGTAAACGTATATTTGCTCGCCGGAATATCTACTCTAAACAGCTCCTTGAACGTTTCTTTCAACTGAAACCTAATTAAAGGGACCGTCAGGGGCCTTTTTCAAGTTTATTTTAATTAATTATACATATTTTTTTATTTAGCTTTCAATATTCGATTTTTTTCAAATTGCCAGATAAACTAGAAATTTTAAATTTCTCCCTTGAAACAATTCTTTCCAACGGCTTCCAGCAAACGGGCCATGCGCAACTGTCGCCGCCCGCTGTTTACAGAACTGTATGCGGCATTCGGCATGTTTTTGCTGTGCCAAAAAAGGTTGTGCAGCAAACGGCAGCTCATATTTCAAAAACTGAAAATCAATGGAAATCCAGTATTTTAAGTTGGAAAATGAGGAAATGCCTTTAAATAGTGTATGAGTTGTAAGAATGCCCCCAAGCACTAATTTCATGCTCAAATGTGTCCGCTGCGGACTTCTCTCGTTGTCTGCGTCTCACCGCGAGAGAGTTGCGTCCAACTGCCGTACGGCATTAGCGGCGCCGGGAGGGGTAGTCGGCGGCTAGGCCACGCCCCCCGTAATCTAGCGGAGTGTCGCGTTGGAAAAAAAATAAAGTGGATACTGTAACCCGCAAAAGGACCCTGACTTTCCCTTTAAATCACACAAAATTTGTATGAAAACCTTGCTCTCCAGAAAGTTCTTCATGTTCTCCAGAACTTCTTCCCTGTTTTCAGCCATTAAGACATCATTCGCCACACCATTCCCTTTTATCACGGCACCCAGTGGGAGTTCCTTCAGGTCGTAGAGAGTGAATTCGAAATCACGAGCTGAACCTCATTTTGGAATAGCAAAATGGAAAAAGAGTGGTTACGTCCGCATGCGTGGGTGGAGACGGCCAAGGAGAGGAAGAGGAGAAGAAGGAGCATTGGAGAATTGGAATTGAAGGATTGAAGAGAATGGGAAAGGGGTGGCTTTTATGACATCTGATGCGGACATAAAGGGAAATTCATATTAGATCGGATATTGGATTGTGAGTCACATTTGAGAGAGAGAGGGATAGAGAGAGAGAGAGAGAGAGAGAGAGAGGGAGAGAGAGAGACAGGGCCCAAAAATGACGCTTGGGAGCCCAGAAATTAGCATTTTTAATTTTATTAAAAATTTCTTCCGAAGAAACGAACTGGTCAAATGTGGAAGCGTGATGAAATGGATAAGTAACCTTTCCAATCCATCCTATACTGGATCTATTTAATTTTTTTTAAACTTTTTTCTTTTCAATTGATATTTCGCATGTCATTGGGGGTTTTCATCAGACAGTTCACCAGCCAAAGACTAATGAAGGCCCAAATTTCTGCATTCCTTTTGAATACCCATTTTTCTATTCTGTTTTAACCTTGAAAGGCCAAACTTGATCCTTTAAAAATTAAAACAATGTTATTTCCGACTACCCTAAACGCAGTGGCCGATGTGCTATGGGTGCGGGCAGCCGCTGTCTGAGCTCTCCGCTGGAATGCACTCTCTCGTCGTATCACTTGCTTTGTTGAATGCGAGAGTGCATTTATCTGTGGAGAGCACAGACAGCGGCCCCACCCATAGCACATCGGCCACTGCGTTTAGGGTAGTCGGAAATAATCTTGTTTTAATTTTTGAAGGACCAAATTTGGCCTTTCAAGGTTAAAAAAAAAGAGAAAAATGGGTATTACAAAAGAAATGCTGAAATTTTTGCCTTCATTAGTCTTTGGCTGGTGAACTTTCTGATGAAAACCTTAAAAAGTAAAAAAAAATTTGAAAAAGGCACCGGTAGGGATAGATCCAGTGTAGCATGGCTTAGAAAGATTACTTATCCATTTCACCAAGCTTCGACATTTGATCGGTTGGACTTCCCTCGTCAGTTTAGATAATATAGATTGTAGAGGACTTACAAGTTGTTTGTAAAGTATTAAAAACTTACTTTTCTATGTAAAATCAATTTAAATTTTTTTTTTCAATTTAACTAAATTGGTAAACCTTCTCGACCCGGATTCGCGGTCCCGTTTCCGCCCGCGGGCAGTCCCTTATTTTGAGAACTATGCCGATAATCCTCCTATTCCATTGCAGAAAATGAAACCAAGTCACGTATAGGCCACTAATACCCCGGAATTGCGTTCACTTCCAGTTCGGAAATGAAGCAGCGCCCTTGTGCCCTCAGTCATATCCATCCATGCTGCAGGAGGACTCGCTCTTCAACGAAACATGCGTGATAATCAATTGTACATCGATTACACCTTTCGCAGGAGTAACCCCTGAGGTCATTCCTACTCATCAAACACAAATTCTTACCAAGTTTACCGATTGCCCGCCGCCTGAGGAGATTTTCGGGCTCAGCTGGCAAACCTACGTCTTCCTGGGGATCAGCGTTCCTTCTTTCCCTGCATATCTACTTATTCTGATTACGATTGTCGTTCAAAATCCGTCATCTTTTCCTACAAATCCACTTGTTTCGAGGAAGAAGAGAAACGATGCGCTGTATAATCTTGTTTTGTCTCAGGTAAGGAAGAGTGCGTGAGTGAGTGAGTAAGTGAGCGAGTGAGTGCGTGAGACCGTGAGGTCCATTTCCTTCAGGGCATCGCCGACCTCCTAGCCGTCCTCTTCTTCATTTTCACAAACACCCTCCGAAGCCACTCTTCTCTCAGCGATTTCTTCTATTCCCAGCGATTCTGGGCTGCCCCCATCGGATTCAACACGATTTTCTTCTTCGCCATTCTCCGTGCCCACGGAATAATGCTATTCTCGATTCAGCGATACTTAGTCATCTGTGTCCATATCAGCAATGAGGTAGAGAGAGAGATAGACTTCTAAGATGATTTGAAGGCCTACAAAAAGCAGCCGTTGTGGAGAATCCTTCTGTTACATTGGCTTCCTCCCACCCTTTGTTCTCTGCCGATTACTGTAAATTGGGACAAGACTTACTTGGATGAAGGATTAGCAATGACCCAAGTGGCATCTGGCTATGTCTCGGTATGTTAATTTTAAAGGGACCGTCAGGGTCCTTTTAGGGGTTACAGTATCCACTGTATTTTTTTTCAACTCGACACTCCGCTAGATTACGGTGGGCGTGGCCTACCCCTCCCTGCGCCGCTAATGCCGTACGGCAGTTGGACGCAACTCTCTCGCGGAGAGACGCAGACAACGAGAGAAGTCCGCCGCGAACTCATTTGAGCATGAAATTAGTGCTTGGGGGTATTGGTACAACTCATACACTATTTAAAGGAAAATTATTAGCATTTCCTCATTTTCCAACTTAAATACTGAATTTCCATTGATTTTCAGTTTTTGAAAAATGAGCTGCCGTTTGCCGCACACAATTTTTTGCCACAGCTCCAACATGCCGAATGCCGCATACAGTCCTGTAAACAGCGGGCGGCGACAGTTGCGCATGGCCCGTTTGCTGGAAGCCGTTGGAAGGAATCGTTTCAAGGGAGAAATTAATAATTTCTAGTTTATCTGGCAATTTGAACAAAATCGAATATTGAAGCCTAAATAAGAATAAATATGTATAACCAGAAGTTAAAGCCCCGCTTCGCGGGTCTTTTCCTTCTGGTTTCGGGGGCCTTCGGCCGCCTCGGGACCGCTTCGCGACCCAACGGACAATAACGTTAGCGGGTGAGCGCTCGGGTCGGGTACCAAAGTGCGGCCGACCGCTCGGGCGCTTCGCGCCTCCACGGATGGCGGCCGCACTTTGGTACCCTCCCCTCGCTTAATCACCGCGCACCCATTTCTACCCTCTGGAAATGAGAAGGCCTTTTCATAGAAATTTCACGTTGCGCTGCTAACCAAGAGAAAGAAGGACAACCCTCAAATCTTATAAAGGATTAATTAAAATAAACTTCTAAAAGGCCCCTGACGGTCCCTTTAAAGGACTAAATTTAGCTCTCAGCCGGACTCACCTCTGCCCTTCTATTGGTATTCGCTTTGGTTGCAATGATCTGCTATTCTTCTGTTATGAGAAGCATCTACGACAAAAGTGATAAGGCGAATATGTCTAAAATGTTAGAAAAAGGTTATTTAAAATAAAATTTCTTTTTTAGAAAACAAAGGGAACGGCGGCTGTCAAGTCAGGTCCTCCTTCAGATCGCCTTCATTGGAATCGCCATTTTGTACCATGGATTGCAGTTTATTTTCTCTTTATCGGTAGGGTTTAGATGCTTCACTTTCACTCACCATTCACGCACACACGTGCACACATACACACACAGAAGCAAACACACACACACACTCATACACACACCGACACATATACACATACACATTACCTTTTCCAGTCCTGGCCCTTTCCCCTCCGTCCCTACTATCCCATAATCACCGCCCTCCTCAGCTACGTCAACCCTTGGACATTTCTTATTCTGAACAGAACCATCAGAAACGAGATTGCAATGTTCCTGGGAATCAAAGCGAGCAAACCTATTTCTCAAATAACCAACATTGTAAGTTTTTAAATTTACAAAAACTCCCATTTTTTTAGCTCGTTGAACCTAGAACTACTGTGCTGAGCCAAAGAAGAACCTCGCCTGTTCATATGAGTTTTGGGAACTTTTAGAATCAGGAGGAATGAAGATAGTTTAGCCATTACTCTGCGTCTCTCGTCGTTCTCTTCTGCCAAGCTCTTTGTCTGCGTCTCTGTCCCCAGTCAAGTTAATTTTTAAAACAATAAACACAGAAATGCCTTTTAATAGCACCGAGAAAATCAATTTTAAATATTTTTCTTAAAAAAGCGCGTCGCACCGAAAATATTTTTTGAATGAGGACGCAATCACGTCCATTTGTGAAAAATGGGCATTTTTGTAGCAGAGATGGGCGACGAGTATGTCTCTCTCTCTCTTATTAGATGTACGTCAAAACTTTATTAGGACAATAGTGAATTTTATGAATTTATCTTCTGTCAAACAGACACTATGATAAAACGAGTCATTCAACTGAGAACACTTGGAGAAGCGACTACCGTAATCCCAGTGGGAGGGGATGCAATTGAGGGAGAGAGGGCGTAGGGGGAAAGAACGAGGGCTGTGTTTTTAGAATAGCCGTAGCTTACTGTACCGGTGAACTTAATGGGAAAGAGAGGGTTAGAAAACATCTTAAACTGATTAGTGGAGATAGGGTATTGTAAGACGACAGAGAGGATTTAATGAGGAAAAAAGAAATTCTGAGAAGGAGGAAGGGCATTTGGAGGAATAAAATGAGGGGGGAAGGACGTTCCGGGAGTGAAATAGACGGCCCAAGGGGGCGGAATCACGGGGACTAGGATAAAGGGAGGCAAGGGGAAGCGGGGGTAAATGGGAGGAGGAGGAGAGGTCAGACGGACCAGGGGCTCACCGGGAGTGTGGAATAGGTCGTGGGGCTTGGGAGTCCAGGAACCTCCCTCTAGCGACAAGAAGGGAGAGATCGAGAAGGACACCCGGAGTCTGAGGAGGTAGCGGACGATGAAAGTGGGTCTGTGGTAAGAACGGAAGAATCCGTCTTCCTGAAAAAGAAAATTACCGTACACTTTCTGTACTTTTTCATTAGAATTAAAGGCAGCGTGTAACGAAAATTTTTTTGATCTTTATTTTATTATTTCGTTTTATGTGTATTTGTAACCCATACACTAAATATTACACTGTAAAAATAAGTTTAAAGCGTTTCCCAGCCCTTCAAAGTTTCGAGTTTCGAAAATAAAATTCTCCCGCGACGGCTTAGGGGTCTGAGATTATACACGGCGCGAAAAGAGTGCGCGCACATTGCAAGCTCGCCGAAAAGTCTGCGGCAAATGCATTTTGGCTTAATTTTGGACTGAAATCGGTGTTTTGAACGAGAACAAGGGGTTTTCTGATATATTTTCAAGAGAAAAAGTAAGAAACGGGCTTCAGAACACGGATTTTGCAGTAAATAGCAAGATCGTCCTGCCAACTACTCTATTTCACGTCTTTATGGCTCTAAAACACTTTTAGCGGAAAATGATATGATACTTGTATGTTAATGTGTATATTTGTATTTTCTAGTTTATTACAATCATTTAAAAACCCTGAAAATGACAATTTCAGGGGAAAACAATCGATATTTTAAAAAAAGTTAATTTTTCACATTTGAATTTCCCTCCATTTACGGTATGCGCGCGCATTTCAAACGGGGTTTTTCGCTGGAAAGTTTAAAACATTGTGACGGTCTTTCATGGAACAATTTCAAGAAATATGTGCTACTAACGGTAGCTAGAAACAAATACAAAGTAAAAGAATACATTTTTTTAAAAAATTTTGTGGTTGCATTTTTTTTAAAATTTCCGATTTTTGTGTTTTATACAGTCGCTGTTGGACGAAAACGCGCCAAAAATTGTCAACCAAATTTAAAAATTCAAAAAGAGACTTGCTCCTAACAAAAATATCTAGGCAATGAAAAAAATTCCTATTTTTAAATTTAGGCCTGCGGACCCTAGCTTGGTAGTGATATCTTAGTTAAAATAAAAAAATAGAGATATAGTCGGTGCCAATGCTAGTTCGTTTAAACGACACTATAACAGAGGGCTACAGTAATGTTTGCCGTCGCAAATGAAAGGCCGGGCAATTCAAAATATAAAACATCCAGAGAGAACCCAACTCGGAGACTACCAATGACCAATTAAATTAACTAATTTTACAAATTGAATACTACTTTGTACACATTCAACTAAAAATGATAGAAAACAATAGCTAAATTTAAGAAAATAGAAGAATTTTAAGACGTAGCTACAGTAATCCAAAGAAAAATTGCGTGTGAACGAAAATGTCGTACGCAGTTCAGCGCTAAGGGCGAAAATTGGGGGAACTAGAATTGGCAACAACTATAGAGAACTAGAGAGAAATAGAGAGAGATAGTCACTTACTTCACAGACCAATATCTCCACCCATCTCATTCCGTCTCCATCTTCCACGTGCTCAGAAGAGAGAGAAGCGAGCTAAAGTAACTGTTATAAATTTACGAATACTGAAACCTGCTTAAACGGGGTGAAAACAGGGGATGCATCCTCCTCAGAAGAAGACTGGAAGCCTGAGTCCCTCCTCAGAATGTCGGGGGCCTTGAAAGTGATTTGATCTTTGTGATCTACCTTCACAAACCACAATATCCTCCTCTTTTTCGTCTCCATCACCGTCCTTTTCCTCTACAGCCTCAGCCTGTTCCTCGAATGGATTCACCCTTCTGTAGTACTCCGCCAAGATGGAGCCGACCTGATAAAATCTTAGAAAAAGTGAAATAGAGCCCTACCAAAATGTCTGCATCCCCGTTCTCCTTAACCTCCTCGTGGCTCCAACTCATAGAGCCTGTGTTGTTGATGTTTCCATCGAAGGGAAGAACTTCTTTGATCTGAAACTTTGCAATCTAAATGTATCTAAGTTTTTCCCACTCTGCCGGCGGCGATGCCTTCGATTTCCGGCCAAGTTGGGGAGCTTTTCAGGTGGTCATTGAGGAGAACAAAATGGAGGGGCAGGACCTGACAAAAACGGTTTTTTTTGCAATTCAAGTACCTAGGGATTACTGGCGTTTTAAATGGACAGTCAGGGGCCTTTTGCAAGTTTATTTTAATTAATTATACATATTTTTCTTATTTAGGTTTCAATATTCGATTTTGTTCAAATTGCCAGATAAACTGGAAATTTTAAATTTCTCCCTTGAAACAATTCTTTCCAACGGCTTCCAGCTAACGGGCCATGCGCAACTGCCGCCGCCCGCTGTTTAGAGGACTGTATGCGGCATTCGGCATGTTGGAGCTGTGCCAAAAAAGTTTTGTACGGCAAACGGGAGCTCATTTTTCAAAAATGCGTTGGGAAAAATACAGTGGATACTGTAATCCCCACAAGGACCCTGACGGTCCCTTTAAAGGTGGTCTTGGGAAAAGTGTCGAAAGCAAGGTGGTCGAAATGGCTCTAGCTTTAGTAAAAATCCAGATTTAAACGTAACTTTTACATTTTCACGTTTGTTTCGCTTTTTTATAGAAAGCCACAGTTGGCCAAGTGGATTAGGGGTCGGATTGGTATCCCAACTAGCCCAGTTGGATCCACGGTCGATGAAACTTTTTTTTAAAAACCCAAACAACCCAAAAACTAAAATTTTCGCGTAAAATCGACCCCAAAGACGACATTTTGCTTATATAATGCAAACTGAACACAAAAAAATGTTTTTCCGTGTCAATTGTAAATTTCGATGGTCGTTTCTATTGAAAATTTCGGGTAAAAACGAGAGTTTTTCACAGGGTAAAAACGAGAGTCTTAATTTGGTGTCAATAACATTTTTTGTCAGTGTAACAGAAGCTATCGATTCGTGTCTTCAAATTGAAATTTGGTTGAGTTTGAAGAAAGTTACCGTAACCCATGGTCGCCTACCGTAACCCGGAACCTAAAATCGTCTCAGAATGTCATATTTAGCTCATATAATGACTTGTGACAACTTTTGGGCAAAATCGAGGACCAAAACAAATCCTACGTCACTGGCTATATGGATTCTGCTCGATTTTTACTGATACGGTCCCTTAAAACTTTTACAGAACTAATACTTTTTGTTCCAAAATTTCAACAGAAACAAAAATGTTGCGCCCGATTGATTTCGAGAGAGCAGGCGGATCCTAACCTATTGTTGTTCTAAACTGATTTTTAAGCCAATTTTTACACGTTAAACCAATGTTTTTCTAGAGCATACGATATAAAAAACAGGTTTAACATTGGGAAACAAATTCCTAAACGTGGGCGTGTGAATCTCGGAAACGTGGGGAAATAGTTAAAATATTTGCGTGGTCCTTTGAGCTGCGTGGAAAACGTGTCCAGCGCCCTTGGCAACGGCTGGGTTGCGTGAGGCATTGCAAAAGTGAAATTCAGTCTTTTTAAACACCTTTTTTCTAAATACATCTTTTTAAAAGTTTACTAGAAAGAACTCGAAATATTAAAAAAAAAACTTTCGATTAATTATACATAGTACAGTCGAAAGAGACACTTTTTTGGGTAGAAGGAGTATTTATCTATTTTATGTATTCAAAAACGTTTCCTTTAATGAAAATGGAATTTAAAAATTTCAAAAAGTTTTAAGTTTTCACTCAATAACCTTACCTTATCGCTCTCCGCCAGCTCGGTGCCCTCCATGTTGAAAACCATTCCGAATCCCTTGCGTGGAAAACTGTCCTGAAAAATAAAGAGTTCCATCAATAGAAAAGCAGCAAAGTGAGGCAAAAAGGTCAAATGAGGCGGGTCCGAGGAGACATTCTGCTTGAAGATATCGTAAAAGACAATGGGTGTTTATTGTAAATCGTCCTTTGTTTACTGGGTTCCCTCAGTCGTCCACCGTCTCCGCACTGTCGGAAGATGTAAACACCCAAGGTCACGAGGGTTTTTGGCAGATACTTGGGGATTTATACTCGTCGCCCATCGAGCATTGCTACAAATATGCCCATTTTTCACCTTCATACTCATCTACAAATGGACGTGATTGCGTCCTCATTCAAAAAATATTTTCGGTGTGACGCGCTTTTTTAAAGAAAAAACTTTAAAATTGATTTTCTCGGTGCTTTTAAAAGGGATTTCTGTGTTTCTTGTTTTAAAAATTAACTTGCCAATATAAGAAACATTTAAATTTTAATTTACGTGAAACACGCCCTTTTAAGCATCTAATAGGACGCATTGAAGTTTCAGTTGCCAGATTTCAATGAAAATACTGATGTGGGCTCATTTCAGCCTCATCTTCAGTCGAACTAATGTTGTAAGCAAAATAAATAAGACGATTCTGGTAAGCAAAGGTCCTATTTCCGTGTTGGAAACTGAAATAAGCTCCCACGGCTTTTGGCTTGCGCGAGAACTTGGTTGCTCTCTCGACAGTGCACGGCATGTGATCCCGTGGTGTAACGGTTAAAGCTGCCGTCTGTAGCCCAGTTAGCTTTTGCACACCGGTGGGTTCGGATCCTTTGTCATGTCATTCGTCCTGTTCGCTTTCAAATTTCCCGCCATGCGGTTACTGTAACCGGTCGTTCGCTCTGTCACTTAAGGAAAGTCGTTGGGCGACGAGTATAGGCCTTTGGGAGAGAGAGAGAGTAGCAGAAAACGATCCTTTGTCGCAAATCTCCATATGTTTTCCCCTTTCTCTCCCATGGTGATCCCCTGTTTCGTCACTTTTCGGGAGATATAAACACCCAAGATCACGAGGGCTGGACAGTTTTTGCAATATTTCTACGTGTTTACGCCCTATCCCGTGCCTTGTCTCTTGCGCCTCTCTGTCTGAATCATCATATGAGCACTTTTGGGGGGCGGTGGGGCGAGTCGCATGGTCTCCCGCATTGCACCTGGTCTTGAAAAACCACTGCTGTCTGGATGCGTCGGCAATCAATCGCCAAAACGTGCAGTTTTAGTGGTTTGGGGGGGGGGGGGATCCAAATCATTCAGATTAAAATAGGGTCCCACACAGAAAATCGGTCAAATCCAGAAGTGGGTCAAATAGGAATTCTATATGCAATATTGTCAGTTTCTAACTAAGACCTGACAGTTTGACTCGGCTAAAACAGTGGAGTAGTCTGCACAGAAATGGTTCATCGACGTAAAGGATGATCTGGTCTAAGGGTCCCACAAGATTGGGGCAGTTTCCCCGAAATCCACCGCGAAAAACCTTTGCTTAAGACTTGACTTTGTCTCAGAAAAACTCGAATGGAAAATATTGGAAAATTTACGCAGAATCCAATTTTGTGGGTTTCAGTTCGATTGGAGTCCGATTTCATGCCGAAAATTGACAAAATCGTCACAAAATGCGAATTTTAGCAGTTTAAAAATTTATAATTCACTTAAAAAATGAGTTAAACTTGTTTATACTTTTCGAATAATTAGGTGGTTTGTTTACCATAATTGGATGTTTTCGAGAAAAACTCGAAAAAACACCATTTTTTGTTGTTGCGGTTTTTGGGAAAAACCTCGCTCCGATGATGAGAAATCGTAGTTGCGGTAATTGGAAATATTTTAAAAAATTGAATTTCCAATCGATTGGTATATATATGTTAGGACTTTGGATGAAGTTGAAAAATTACCGTATCCAAATGGTCACCTACCGTAACCCGGCACCCAAAAATGACCTTGGTCCGAAAGTTTGAGGATGAAGTCAGGGTACCATAGGGACCTCATACACAAAGTTTCAGCCAATTCTAAGGCATCAAGTTTTTCGGCTAAGACCGCGTCCTTATCCCCCTCAGGCTGGCCCGGTGCTTTTCCACAGAAAATTGAAGTGCACCGGTCGGGATTGAACCCTGGTCTGACAATTTTGATTGGGTGGTCCGAGTAAACGGGCCAAAACGTGGGGTGATAGAGCACGCGGATTAAAGAGGGCGTAGAGAAACCGGCAAAAAACGGGGTCTGAATGCTTTTCCCCCGCTTCCAGGATTATCGGGATAGCAAATTGGTCGTTTGACATATCCTGTAACTAATAAGGAAAGTCGCAATCGGTAGAAAGACAAGGAGCGGCATGAGAAGGCGCGCCAGCTGACCGCTCGCGTACAGTGCAAATGAAGACTGCGGCAGCTGCCGGCCGAAGACGCCGACCTCATGACTCATTGGGACAAAAAGAGATACGCCGATTGAAATGTCAAAGAAAGGGTGAAGTACGCAGACAATACCATAAAAATCCGTTCGCTAATGGACTATCAGCCATGACAATTAGAAGCCGACATTGTTTGTTTGTTTGGATTCAAATGGACAATTTATTTGACAGTGCATTGGGAAAGTTTAGAATACTTGGTTTCAAATGAACGATTTCTGGAGTGGTGGAATGAGAAGAATGAGGCAAATCACAGATGAAGGAGAAAAGAACGCTTAAAGTACAACTGAATGAGTTAATCCCATGGAAGTTGTCAATTGAAACTTCATATTGATTTCAAAATGTCTATAGTCACTGTCCAATGGGCAATCGCTGTTTCTGCCGGTTAATGGATAGTGGATATGGTCCCGCACAGAATAGTGGTATACTCGTCGCCCATCTAGCACTGCTACAAAAATGCCCATTTTTCACCTTGATGCTCATCTACAAATGGAGTGATTGCGTCCTCATTCAAAAAATATTCTCGGTGCGACGCACTTTTTTAAGAAGAAAAAAACTTTAAAATTGACTTTCTCGGTGCTTTTAAAAGGTATTTCTGCGTTTCTTGTTTAAAAAATTAACTTGTCAATATAAGAAACATTTAAAGTTTAATTTACGTGAAACACGCCCTTTTAAGCATCTAATAGGACGCATTGAAGTTTCAGTTGCCAGATTTCAATGAAAATACTGATGTGGGCTCATTTCAGCCTCATCTTCAGTCGAACTAATGTTGTAAGCAAAATAAATAAGACGATTCTGGTAAGCAAAGGTCCTATTTCCGTGTTGGAAACTGAAATAAGCTCCCACGGCTTTTGGCTTGCGCGAGAACTTGGTTGCTCTCTCGACAGTGCACGGCATGTGATCCCGTGGTGTAACGGTTAAAGCTGCCGTCTGTAGCCCAGTTAGCTTTTGCACACCGGTGGGTTCGGATCCTTTGTCATGTCATTCGTCCTGTTCGCTTTCAAATTTCCCGCCATGCGGTTACTGTAACCGGTTGTTCGCTCTGTCACTTAAGGAAAGCTCCTTGGGCGACTACTATAGATCAAATGCGCCGCCAATGTTTTAGCGTAACAGAGCACGAGGCATAAAGAGTGCGCAGAGAAACCGCCAAAACGGGGCCTACCATACTTTTCCCGCTTCCTGGATCTTCTGGAGGAATATTGTCTAGTAAAATCTCGAGATGAATGGCTTTCTTGAAAGTAGTTCCATTTGGTAAATACAAATCACAGCGGAGGAAAGAGTTGCATAGCTATTAGAACTGCCTCCGCGTGATAATCAACGCCTTCGTGTGCGATATCAACACTAATTAGACTCCCTCAGGAGAGGCAGTCACTCCGAGTAATTGACTATGAGTGGGCTTACTTTTTCCATCTAGTGCAGAGATTATGCCTTTTTTGTGCTATGATGGAAAGACGGAGTGAGAGAGTGAGAGAGAGAGAGACAGAGAGAGAGAGAGAGAGAGGAAGGAGGGGGTTCAGTTCTGTGAATGCGTTGGTTTCTTGTTTTCTCCCACGCACCCCGTAATCAGGGTTGCTGAGCTGAGAAACGTAAACCACGCAAACATAAAAATCACAAATTTCGCCATGGAAACCAATTTTAATTGCAGAGGTCAGAAAAAGAGGAATTCGAGGAATCTGGACTCCTGTTTTGGTTCCTTGAAAATTTTCCCAGGTTTTGTCATAAAACGAGATATGAAGATATAGTGAGTGAGTGAGTGAGTGAGTGAGCCAGTGGGAATCCGAGGAGAAAGGCCACGTCAGAAAATGTATAGAACCGCCTCTGGAGGATAGCAATTGTGCACACGCGAGGAAAGAATCAGCTGGAACGCGAACAGGGGTCTTTTTCAGGTTGACGACGGCAGTGGCAGTCATTCGACTACAATCCAAGGCAGGGAAAGATTAGGTGTGCACGCGAATCCAACGCCCACACGGGGGGAGAAATTGAAAGGGGGAGGTGGAAGGTAAATTGGTATGGGAACGAATTGTTTTCTCTGCAACGCCACGCCTCTCTTTCTTTCTTTCTTTCTCTCTCGCTCTCTCTGCTTGTCTCTCATTTTCGTGTTAGAGTGTTGACGTGACTGAGAGTGAGTGATGAGTGAAGTAGGAAAAAAGTTCATTAAAGGAGGGTCCCGAACATTCAGGTGCACAAAATTTTCCAGAAATGTATGCTTTTACTTTGTATTTGCTTCTACATACCGTTAGTAGCAAATATTTCTTGAAATTGTTCCATGAAAGACCGTCACAATGTTTTAAACTTTCCAGCAAAAAAACCCCGTTTGAATTGCGCGCGCAACCTCCCAGTGCCGTACGTAAATGGAGGGAAATTCAAATGTGAAAACTTAACTTTTTTGAAATATCGATTGTTTTCCCCTGAAATTGTCCTTTTCAGGGTTTTAAATGATGTAATAAACAAGAACATACAAATATACCCACTAACACACAATTATCATATTGTTTTTCCCTAAAAGTGAGCCATAAAGACGTGAAATAGAGTAATTGGCAGGACGATCTTGCTATTTACAGCAAACTGAGTGTTCTGAAGCCCGTTTCTTCCTTTTTCTCTTGAAAATATATCAGAAAACCGTTTGTTATCGTTTAAAACACCGATTTCAGCCCAAAATTAAGCCAAAACGCATTTGCCGCAGACTTTTCGGCGGGCTTGCAATGTGCGCGCACTCTTTTCGCAGCGTGGATCATCTCAGACCCCAAAGCCATCGCGGGACAATTATATTTTCAAAACTCGAAACTTTGAATGGCTACAAAACGCTTTAAACTTATTTTTGCAACGTCATAGTTGACGTATGGGTTACAAATAGACATAAAAACAAAATAAAATAATACAATAAAGATCCATTTTTTCGTGACCCTCTGCCTTTAACAATTACAAGTATAACATATTTATTACAACCCGATTGCTTTTCCTGAACACAAATATACAGACAAATGGCAGCGATAAACTTTCTACTTCTTGTTTCTGATTCCCAGAAGACTGGCCAGACTGTACTCCGTAACGATGCTCGCAAGACTTTCCAATGGACGGTGAGGGTCTCTGAAAACATTTTTTCTATCATTCATGTGTCAAGAACTACCGTATCTTTGGGATGATGTTGAGGATGAACTTCTCCACCGTGCCACCAGCGGCTGACGATCCTCCTCTGAAGCCTCTGTTCTCCTGGCCAGGCACCCAGACGGCAGGGGGAGGCTTGGGGAGAGGTTGGCCGGCGTCTGGTGAAAAATAGGGTCGTGGTTGAAAAGTTCAAACCTTGGATGTAGCGAAGGTTGAAGCCTGTTTCGTAGTCAACTATGGAAGATTCGGTCATGATTAGGATTTCTGACTGCTCGGAGGTTACGGTAATCTCATCTTGGCAGCTGAAACAGAGAGAGTGTGGGCGTGAGGACGTGAAAGAAAGAGGGCATGAGGGCGTGAGCGCGTGATTGAGTGGGTACGTGAAGACGTGAGGGCGTGCTTTTCTTATGAAAACTCACCACACCCTGATCCCCGTTTGCTGGAAATCCGAATTATGCTTGATCTCCACAAAAGCCTTGCAGGTGGTTTCACATCGCATGCTCACATTGCTCACGATGAACCGGATTCTCGCATTGTTCGCCTAAACTCGAAAATCAGATTCAATATCACCCTGAAAAGAAAAATCTGCCTTTATCCTCCAATAACAGCGTTTCTTTCCCCGATGTCCCAGTTCTTGCCACAGTGGAGTTGCCGTTAGTTCTCCGCCACAGGCTGCTTCACCTGGGATTTTAAAAGTTAGGGAATTTCAAAGAAGAACAAACTTTGAGGGAGGCTTTGGCAATTAGGACCTCCCAGACCAGGGGGACACTTGCAGAGGTGGCAGTTGTTGGGGTCGGGGTAGCCTCCATTTTGGCAGGTTGCCGAGGCAGAGCAGATGTCTGAAAGATGATTCTCTCTCTCTATCTCTCTTTCTTTTTCTCTTTCTCTCTCTGTAGTCTTCGCCCAACGAGCTTAAGTGACAGAGCGAATGACCGGTTACAGTAACCGCACGTCGGGAATTTTGAAAGCGAACAGGACCAATGACATGACAAAGGATCCGAACCCACCAGTGTGCAAAAGCTAACTGGGCTACAGACGGCAGCTTTAACCGTTACACCACGGGATCACATGCCGTGCACTGTCGAGAGAGCAACCAAGTTCTCGCGCAAGCCAAAAGCCGTGGGAGCTTATTTCAGTTTCCAACACGGAAATAGGACCTTTGCTTACCAGTATCGTCTTATTTATTTTGCTTACAACATTAGTTCGACTGAAGATGAGGCTTAAATGAGCCCAAGTCAGTATTTTCATTGAAATCTGGCAACTGAAACTTCAATGCGTCCTATTAGATGCTTAAAAGGGCGTGTTTAACGAAAATTAAACTGCAAATGTTTCTTTTATTGACAAGTTAATTTTTAAAACAAGAAACACAGAAATACCTTTTAAAAGCATCGAGAAAATCAATTTTAAATTATTTTTTGTTAAAAGCGCGTCGCAACGAAAATATTTTTTGAATGAGGACGCAAGCACGTCCATTTGTAGATGAGCATGAAGGTGAAAAATGGGCATTTTCGTAGCAATGCTCGATGGGCGATGAGTATATCTCTCTTTCTCTTTCACTTTCTCTCTCTCCCTCTCTCTCTCCCTACCATTACAATACAGTCTGTTCATCTGCTTAACATCAATGAACGAAGGCCCCTCCCTCTGCCCAATCGTTCTCTGATAATTCTTATCCTTCGTTTGAATCGTAATCTGATCCCAATCCTTTGTAAAAGCCTAAAAACCGTTAAAATAACTCCCTAAGTCACTTACCAAAGGCCCGTAGTGCATAATACTGCCCATATCGTAAGGCATTCCCATATCCTCAATTTCCTGTTTCGTACGCAACTCGAAGTTTCCATCTGTTCCTTTGATGATCCATTGTTTGCTAGAAACGTTATTTTTAAAGTTTTCGGAATTGCAAACTTCAGTTGGATGTAGTTGTCACGGTCTGATCGAGACTGCTCGTGCCAGAAGCCTAAGGAATGGCCGACTTCGTGAGCTATGATACCTCTCTGAAGAATAAGGTAAAATTAAAAAGGTTAAGGAAGGATATGGTAAAATTAAAGGCAGAGAGTCACCAAAAAATGGATCTTTATTATTTTATTTTATTTTTATGTATATATGTAACCCATCAGCCATTCAATGTTTCGAGTTTTGAAAATAAAATTCACCCGCGATGGCTTAGGGGTTTGAGATGATCCACGCCGCGAAAAGAGTGCGCGCACATTGCAAGCCCGCCGAAAAGTCTGCGGCAAATGCGTTTTGGCTTAATTTTGGACTGAAATCGGTGTTTTAAACAAGAAGAACGGGGTTTTCTTATTTATTTTCAGGAGAAAAAGCAAGAAACGGGCTTCAGAACACGGATTTTGCAGTAAATAGCGAGATCGCCCTGCCAACGACTCTATTTCACGTCTGTATGGCTCTAAACCCTTTTAGGTAAAAATTATATGATAATTGCGTGTTAGTGGGCATATTTGTATTTTATTATTTATTACAATAATTAAAACCCCTGAAAAGGACAATTTCAGGGGAGAATAATCGATATTTAAAAAAAAAGTTAAGTTTCACATTTGAATTTCCCTCCTTTTACGGTACTGGGCGCATGCGCGCAAGCAAATACAAAGTAAAAGAATACATTTATGGAAAATTTTGTGCATCTAAATTTTCGTGACCCTCTGCCTTTAAGGTAGAATAAGGTAGGGTTAAGGTAAGATTAAGGTAAGGAAGAAAGGATATGTCACTTACATCTTCACAACCGTATCCTATGGAGATCATTTGAGAGCCTCCTGTTCTGCCAACACTTGAGTAACAACTGAAGATGGGTGGTTAGAGAAAGGCGGCACGGACTCACTCGCTCACACACACTCACTCACTCACACACGTTCATCTCTTTCTTACCCGCTTCCTCTAAAAAAGATCACATGATCCTTCCCAATGGCATTCTCTCCCCATCTGACACACGTCTCGCCTTCCCATAGCTTCAATGCCGATCGGATCAAGTTTCTCCATTTCTCTGAACCTTTTGCGTTATTTGAACTCTTTGATAATTAAAATAACTAGAAAAGGGAAAAACTACCATCTCCCTCCTTGAATTTGTAAGGAATCGGCGCCCTTGGCCATCGATAGACCGATCCAGTAATGACCTTCCTCTTGACGCGAGCTCCGCCCGCGCGCAACTGCTGAGAAGCCAAAACAACGCTAAACAATCATTTTCTTTAAGTGTAGGGCCTTACTTACCCCTTCATCTGCTCTACCGTAAGGACCATGTCACTCTCGAAGAGTTTATTAGTCAGGGGCCTGTTAGCTCCCATCTCTGTTCCATCGTTTCTAGGTCGTAGAACTCGCCTCATTCTGGGTTCCTGAAAAGACAAACATTTAAGGGACCGTCAGGGGCATTTTACAAATTTATTTTAATTAATTATACATATTTTTTTATTTGGGTTTCAATATTCGATTTTGTTCAAATTGCCAGATAAACTAGAAATTTTAAATTTCTCCCTTGAAACAATTCTTTCCAACGGCTTCCATGCGCAACTGCCGCCGCCCGCTGTTTACAGGACTGTATGCGGCATTCGGCATGTTGGAGCTGATCCAAAAAATTTGTGCGGCAAACGGCAGCTCATATTTCAAAAACCTGAAAATCAATGGAAATCCAGTATTTTAAGTTGGAAAATGAGGAAATGCTAAGTATTGCCTTTAAATAGTGTATGAGTTGTACCAATACCCCCAAGCACTAATTTCATGCTCAAATGTGTCCGCTGCGGACTTCTCTCGTTGTCTGCGTCTCACCGCGAGAGAGTTGCGTCCAACTGCCGTACGGCATTAGCGGCGCCGGGAGGGGTAGTCGGCGGATAGGCAACACCCACCGTAATCTAGCGGAGTGTCGCGTTGGGATAAATACAGTGGATACGGTATTGTAAACTTACAGCAGCTTGAGGAGGAGCCCCAGCCTTTGGACCATCGGCCACAGCTTGGAAGAAGGCCTCCATCAGGGTTTGGACTGCGGTGTAGTCGCCTTGGGCGCCGTGGTGCACGTCGGAGAAGGTGGCAATCTCTCTGATCATCTAAGAAGATGGAGTTTTTTTTTCAAGAAGAGGGAAATTACCCTGGCGGCATTGTGGGCGAGGAGTTTAGGATCACTTTTGGGTAGCTCTGGTGGAGGGAGGGTGGGTCCAGGTGGCAGCTGCAAGGAAAGAGATTCATGTTTATGTCTGTCGCTCTCTCTCTTTCTCTTTCTCTCTCTCTCTCTCTCTTTCTCTCTCTCTCTTTCGCTCTCTCTCTCTCTCTCAACCTACTGGCGTAACCGGCAGCATAGTAGGCAAGAAAGGCTCTGCAAACTGTGTCCAACTAGGTTTTACAGGTTTCGGTACATATGCCCTAAACCCTTATGTCTTCAATTCTTCTATCCATATCTTACTGGATGGGTGGTCCAGTAACCCCATTTTCCACAAATGTCCTTGCGTTTGGTCGATAGTAGGCGCTGTTGAACTGACTCATCACACTTCCTAAGGCTCAATTTGTTTGGGAATTGGGTTAAAGAGAACCTCGTAAAAAGGGACCTCGTAAAAATAATTTTTCTCATTTTGTGTTAAAAGCCTATATCTGATTACCAGAATTCCGAAAAATACCCATTTTACCCATTTTGAATCAAAATGAACCGATTTAGGAGCGCTTGAAATTTTGGGGAAATTACAATGTGAATTGCCGCCAACTCTGCGTCTCCCCATTTCCCACACTCTCTCGCCCACTCTGGCCGTGTTTCCGTGCGGCAAACGCGTAAAACGGCCGTGTAAACGCGCCCCTTTTGCAGTCCAAATCATATAATAGGGGTGTGTTTCAGAATCGAGGAACCGATATCTATTCAATGAAACTGTAATAAAGATACTTTGAAAAATCAATTTTACGAGGTCCTTTCCCTTTAAACCCACTTCCAACTTCAATCGGCATTCCGTAGTAGTTTTCCTCGGCCACTAAAGTTACTCAGTCAACGAAAAAAGCTAATGAACTTACTTTGAGGAGGTGGAGGAGGAGGGGGAGGAGGCATGGATGGTGGAGTTGGGGGAGCGAAGAACATCTCCATTGCTTGGGCAGCTCTTGAAGGAGGCTGATTGGGCTTCTGAAGACAAGTAACCCTTGGCTTGATGGGTTAGTCACGTTAAGTTTGGCGAGAGTGGCCCCAAGGCGGGCGAATTCGGCGAAAGGCATGTTGCTCCCAGAACCAGCATTGTTTCCAGTTCCAGCGAAGGTTTGAAGAAGGCCCTAAAACAATGATGTCATGGATGGACCACCCATTCTTTAAGAGTAAGTTGTAGGGGACGGGACCACCCATTCTGTATAGTCGTCACCCTTTCCTTAAGTGACAGAGCGAGCGACCGGTTACCGTAACCGCATGGCGGGAAATTTGAAAGCGAACAGGACCAATGACATGACAAAGGATCCGAACCCAGCGGGGTGCAAAAGCTAACTGGATGACTTAAAATTGATTTTCTCGGTGTAAAGGCACCGAGAAAATCAATTTTAATTTTTTTCTTAAAAAAGCGCGTCGCACCGAAAATATTTTTTGAATGAGGACGCAATCACGTCCATTTGTAGATGAGCATGAAGGTGAAAATTGGGCATTTTTGTAGCAGTGCCTGTAATCCTACCGCAAATGGATTGGCTGAGGCTGGAGGTGGAGCAGCAGGACCTGGGTTGTTCCCTCCCAGACCACTTCCCAGAAAGGGAGTGAGGAATGAGGCGAAACCTTGGGAGAAGGTCGGAGGGAGGAGGAAGAAGAGGAGGAAAAGAACCCTCATTTTCTGAAGAAGCGGATCAGTTGGGAAGGAAAGTAGGAGAAACACAGGAACCGGATGTGGCTGACCATGGCAGGCAGGGCTATTTGGACCGGGCGAGGGGAAGACAAACAAATAGGCTTTCGCTTTTGGGGAGAAGAGGAAAAGAGAAAGGAGAAAAAGATGAATCTCCTTTTCCCTATCTTTGATAGTGAAAGGGATTGATTAAGGAGAAACAAAGAACGAGAATGGATGGACAAAGGAGGTGGGAAGAGAAGGTGTTACAAGGTACTGTACTTTGACTATGTTGATGGTGATTCACCATGTTTTCATAGCAGAAAAGTATGTTGAACCTCAGAACAGGTCAAAATATTGAAAACGAAAGTACAAAAGGACCTCGTAAAATTGATTTTTAAAGGCTCTTCACAATTATTTCATCGAATAGATATAGTTTACACGATTCTGAAACATACCCCTTTTATATGATTTGGACTGCAAAAGGGGCGCGTTTACACGGCCGTTTTACGCGTTTGCCGCACGGAAACACGGCTAGAGTGGGCGAGAGAGTGTGGGAAATGGGGAGACGCAGAGGCGGCAATTCAAATGGGAATTTCCCTAAATTTCAAGCGCTCCTAAATCGGTTCATTTTTATGCAAAATGGGTAAAGGGGGTATTTTTCGGAATCCTGGGAATGAGATCTAGGCTTTTATTGCAAAATCAGAAAAATTATTTTTACGCGGTCCTTCCCCTTTAAGGTTAAAGTTAAGGTTAAGGTGGAGGTTAAGCTAAGGTTCAGGTTAAAGGGGAAGGACCGCGTAAAAATAATTTTGTTTCAGATTTTGTGATTAAAGCCTAGATCTCATTCCGAGGATTCCGAAAAATACCTCGTTTACCCATTTTGGGCCAAATAAAACCGATTTAGGAGCGCTTGAAATTTGGGGAAATTACAATTTGAATTGCCGCCAACTCTGCGTCTCCCCATTTCCCACACTCTCTCGCCCACTCTAGCCGTGTTTCCGTGCGGCAAACGCGTAAAACGGCCGTGTAAACGCGCCCCTTTTGCAGTCCAAATCATATAAAAAGGAGAAGTTTCAGAATCGTGGAAACGACATCTAATCGATGAAAAAATTGTAAAGAGACTTTGCAAAATCAGTTTTACGAGGTCCTTCCCCTTTAAAAGTAGGTTCAACACAATTTCAAAAAGTGTAATAGGAAATGCTATGATCCAGTTCAATAACGCCTACTATCGAACAAACGCACGGACTTTTGTGGAAAATTGGGATCCTGGACCACACATTCTGTAAGTTGTAGGTGGCCAGACCACCCATTCAGTAACTTTTTGCAGAAGCTTGGAATACTTCTTTTCACCATAAAGGAATGTGTACCGACGCCTGACAAACATCAATGGGTGCATTTTTCCGAGCGATGGGGATAGCATAAAGCTCACTTTGCGCATTCGATAATCCGATGAAATCAAGCTGTCGGTGGATTAAAAAGGAGGAGGGGGGAAACAATTGAATTGACTATTTTAGAGATCAAAAGAGGAAGAGAGACTGGGAGAGAGAGAGAGAGACAGAGAGACAGAGAGAGAGAGAGAGAGAGAGAGAGAGAGAGAGAGAGAGAGACAGAGACAGAGAGAGACAGGAAAGGAGATAGTAATGAAAGCTGCAAAATGCCCTAAAAAAGAGAAAACGAATATTATGGACAAAAGAGGTCTTTTTGAAAAGGAAAAGGAAAGTTCGGCTGTGGATCCTCAGTAGGAGTGCGGTCGTAGCCCAAGGCCACGACTGCAACTCTCTGTCTCGCCTGCCATAAACAGGATCGCCCAGTTGTGTAAAGGCCAGGCCGAATATCGCCTTGGCAGCTGAGTCACTAGCCGGAAAGGACGGCAGATTGATATCAGAGAGGAGGGGGAACAAGTTAGAACCGTTTACTTTTGTACTTTCCTTCCTGGTGGTAACTGGTTGGAGGTAGGAAACCGGAGGAGATTGTTTGGCAGGAAATTTATGCAGAAAATGGGAGGAACGGACAGGAGGAATTGGATTGTGAATGAGTAAAGTAGTTCAAGCCGTTGTCCAGCGGCCAACAAATGCGGCCTAAGGTTGCCAAAGCGGCCTTTAATTGCCTAAATTAAAAGGTAAACGGTCTATGATTTGCAAGATCGGGTCAAGCGACCTATGTTTACCAAAACTCGGGCCAAGCTGCCAATGGTTGTCAAAAAGCGGCCTATGGTTGCCAGATGCTTTCTTAGATTGTCAACAAGCGGCCTATGATTGCCAGATGCTTTCTTAGATTGTCAAAAAGCGGCCTATGGTTGCCAGATGCTTTCTTAGATTGTCAAAAAGCGGCCTATGGTTGCCAGATGCTTTCTTAGATTGTCAAAAAGCGGCCTATGGTTGCCAGATGCTTTCTTAGATTGTCAAAAAGCGGCCTATGATTGCCAGATGCTTTCTTAGATTGTCAACAAGCGGCCTTTAGTTATCAGGCGGCTAATGGTTGCCAAATGCATCCTTGGATTGTCAAAAAACGGGAGAAGTGACCAATGGTCTTCAAAAGGCGGGCAAAGCGGCCTTTGGTTATCGCACAGCGGCCCAAGCGGCTTTTTGCTGACAAAAAGCGGTTCAAGCGGCCTGTGGTGGCCAAAAGCGGTCCAGTGACATTTTCTTTCTCTTAAGCGGCCTTTGGTTGACAAAAGCGAGTCAGGTGGCTTTTCACTGTCGAACAAAGATGAATTTAACTGCCAAAAACCCATGCAAGCGGCCTATGGTTGCCAACAGGGGACAATAGTCGTCAAAAAGCGAGCCAAGCGGTGAATCGTTGTCAGAAAGCGGCCTATGGTTTCCCAGGAAGCGGTTCAAGCGGCCTATGATTCTTAAAAAGCGGGTCAAGCGGCTTTTTGTTTTTAAAAAAGCGGTTTAAGCGGCCTATGCTTTCAAAAAGTGGGTCCAGTGACCTCTTATTTTAAATTAGGAGCCTTCAATTGCCCACAAAGCGGGCCAATTGGTCAAAGGGAACAACAAAACGGGTCAGGCGGCCTTTGGTTGACCCAAATCGGTATATCGTTGTCAAAAAGCAGGTCAAGCGGCCAATGGTTGTCAAAAAGCGGTCTATGGTTGCCAAATGTTTCCTTGGACTGTCAAAAAGCGGGAGAAGCGGCCTTTGGTTATCGCACAGCGGCCCAAGAGGCCTTTGGTTGCCAAAAAGCGGATCCAGTGACATTTTGTTTCTCACAAGCGGCCTTTAATTGCCAATTTTTTTTAGGTTTTCCAAAAGCGAGGCCAAGCGGCCTATGGTTGACAAGAGCCGGTCAAGGGGCCTTTCACTTCTAACAATTTGAATTTATCTGCCAAAAAGCGATGCAAGCGGCCTATGGTTGCCAACAAGCGGCCTATGGTTGCCAACAAGCGGCTTTTCACTTCCAAAGAATGTTAAAACGGCCGATAGTCTAAAGCGAGTAGATGGCCTATGGTCGTCAAAAAGCGGATCAAGCGGCCTATGGTTGCCAGACAGCGGTACCCACAAGGGAGACAGAAAGAGAGATAGACTAGTTCGTCTTGTTTTTCTCCCCCTTTCCCCTCCCCAATCCCGTGTCCTTTTAAACTCTTACACTGTCGTTCCCGAAGGTTGGATCGAAATCCCTCTGGAAACCGGTGTCCTCCCGCCACTGCTGTCTTTCCCTGCCACCCGCGTCGAGAGAGATCTTTATCACTTTCACCATAAATACACTTTCCACACGTTTAATCATAATCCGCCGCTTCTGGAGTGGGTCCTGGCTGGCCCGGAGCGGGTGCTGGTTGGGGGGCGGCAGGGGCGACTGGCGCAGGAGCTGGAGCAGGGACCGGGTCAGGAGCAGGGGCTGGAGCCGGGTCAGGCGCAGGCTGTGGAGCCCCAAATCCTTGGTGATTCTAAAGATATATCAGTTGTATGAGGATGAAAAAATACCTGGAGAAGACCTCCGAGTCCTTGGAATGCTGAGAAGAGGTTCTGAAAATGGATAAGAAAAGAATGTTTCCAAGTTTGGTGGCAAATCTCCGTTTTTACCCATTACATGTACTGCGTTTAGCGCCAACTCCCTCTTTATTTAAAGGGGAAGGACCTCGTAAAATTGATTTTTCAAAGTCTCTTAACAATTATTTCATCGAATAGATATAGTTTCCACGTTTCTGAAACATACCCCTTTTATATGATTTGGACTGCAAAAGGGGCGCGTTTACACGGCCGTTTTACGCGTTTGCCGCACGGAAACACGGCTAGAGTGGGCGAGAGAGTGTGGGAAATGGGGAGACGCAGAGTTGGCGGCAATTCAAATGGTAATTTCCCCAAATTTAAAACGCTCCTAAATCGGTTCATTTTGATACAAAATGGGTGAAAGAGGTATTTTTCGGAATCCTTGGTTTTATCGCAAAATAAGAAAAATTATTTTTACGCTGTCCTTTCCCTTTAAAAATAAGTCCACCTACCCCCAGATTGTTGGCTCCACCTCCACCTCCTCCTTGGCTAGCAGCACCCAGAATCGGAGCAAAGAGAGAGGCAAAGTCTTGGCTCTGAAATTGTAATTTTATTTAAATTTAAATTGTAATAATTCAAAATAAAGTTAAAGTAAAAAAGTGAAAGTTCAAATGACCTACCTTTACCAATGTCACCGAAATCGCCAGAAGAGCAATTCTTAGCCACGGCATTTTCATTGAATTTTTTATCGTTTAGAGTAAGGTAGTTCGAGAACTGCCAGGAACAGCAAAAAGTCGTTTGCCGTGGTTCCACAGCCCCTATATACGTGTTATTGTCGTGTGACCGGTCGCCACCGAACTGGACGAGTAGCCACAAACACTCTATATCTTAATGGGGATATCTGAAACCGAAGGAGGAGTGACCGTGAAGATGTGACCTTTGGCAGGGAAACACTCACCCAGACTCACTAGCACTCACACATTCACACGCGCACACATTCACAGGCCACTCACTCACACTCACACACTTGCATTCACAGTGACATGCCAATCAGTCACATTCACACAACACATGTTCACGCATTCACGATCACACATGACTAGGAGATTCGCCAAAACGAAGGAGTAATCGGAAACTTGGAGTATTTGTACTTTGAAACGTTAACCCAAAATAGGTTTCCTTAAGTGACAGAGAGAGGGTCGGGGTAGCCTCCATTTTGGCAGGTTGCCGAGGCAGAGCAGATGTCTGAAAGATGATTCTCTCTCTCTATCTCTCTTTCTCTCTCTCTGTAGTCTTCGCCCAACGAGCTTAAGTGACAGAGCGAATGACCGGTTACAGTAACCGCATGGCGGGAAATTTGAAAGCGAACAGGACGAATGACATGACAAAGGATCCGAACCCACCGGTGTGCAAAAGCTAACTGGGCTACAGACGGCAGCTTTAACCGTTACACCACGGGATCACATGCCGTTCACTGTCGAGAGAGCAACCAAGTTCTCGCGCAAGCCAAAAGCCGTGGGAGCTGATTTCAGTTTCCAACACGGAAATAGGACCTTTGCTTACCAGAATCGTCTTATTTATTTTGCTTACAACATTAGTTCGACTGAAGATGAGGCTTAAATGAGCCCACATCAGTATTTTCATTGAAATCTGGCGACTGAAACTTCAATGCGTCCTATTAGATGCTTAAAAGGGGTGTTTAATTAAACTTTAAATGTTTCTTATATTGACAAGTTAATTTTGAAACAAAGAAACACAGAAATACCTTTTAAAAGCACCGAGAAAATCAACTTTAAATTTTTTTTTTCTTAAAAAAGGCGCGTCGCACCGAAAATATTTTTTTGAATGAGGACGCAATCACGTCCATTTGTAGATGAGCATGAAGGTGAAAATGGGCATTTTTGTTGCAGTGCTCGATGCGCGACTAGTCTGAAAACCACAAAATATATCTAGTTCATTCCAATACAGATCTAGGATATACATATGAACCGGTACGTTGAGGAGAGAAGTATCACAAGGAAACGAAGCTCTGAAAAAGGTCACCAGAGAATTGACAGGCAGAAGATGAAGGATAGAAGGAGGGAGGGCAGTCGAGTGGAGGACAAAGGCACTGCCCCGTAGTTACAGCCATTGTCCGTACAGGAACAAACCTGAAATCAGAGTTTTTGTCTCGATGCCCTGATGTTCAGGGGGCAATAAATTCGTCTTATGAGCCAAAGTGCATTCCGCCACATGAGGGACAGATGTTTCGAGTTAGTATTTGTCATAGGGCCGTGTAAAGAGAAAAAGGACCTCGACAACTTCGTTGGCCGTCACTTGGGGGTAGATTTGGGATAGCTGGAGGGAGACACAGATGGGAGCGTGGTGGAGGAAGTCTATCTGAAGAAAGAGGGTTATAGAAGTGGAAAAAGGGGGGGGGGGGGTACCTCTCTCGGACGAGTGGCCATGGAGTCGAATATCCGATCGGCACAGCCACGGATGAAGAGGAAGGGACGCTTAGGGGATTGGATTCCTGAAACACGGTTTTAAAGGGAGAGGACCTCGTAAAATTGATTTTTCAAAGTATCTTTACAATTATTTCATTGAGTAGATATCGTTTCCACGATTCTGAAGCATACCCCTTTTATATGATTCAGACTGCAAAAGGGGCACGTTTACACGGCCGTTTTACGCGTTTGCCGCACGGAAACACGGCTAGAGTGGGCGAGAGAGTGTGGGAAATGGGGAGACGCAGAGTTGGCGGCAAAATGGTAATTTCCCCAAAATTTCAAGCGCTCCCAATCGGTTCATTTGGTCCAAAATGGATAAAATATGTAGGTATTTTTCGGAATCCTGGGAATAAGAATCTAGACTTTTATCACAAAAACAAAAAATATTTTTACGCAGTCCTTCCCCTTTAGTCACGGATTCACGGTCTCACTGGCTCACTTACTGTTTCACAGACTACTTCACTTACGACCTCACAAACTCACGATCTCGCTCACTCACTAACTCACTAAATCTGGAACCCTTATCTGTCTTTCAGCTGCCAAGATAAAATTATCGTAAACTCCAAACAATCAGAAGTGCGTGAGTGAAGCCTTCATCACGGACTAACAGTCTCATTTGCTCACATTACTCGCTACTCACTCACAGACTCACTTACGCACGAACTCACTCACTCACCAACGAACTCACGGGCTAGCTCACTAGCTTACTCAGTCATGAACTCGCGAACTCACGAACTCATCAGTCTCTTCAAGCTTTCCTTACCTCCAAAATACTGTGGTTCATATATGGTAATGCAAGTCGAATGACAGATCTCCACTGGAGCCATCGTCTGAACCGCTGTTTCATCATCACACATATTGTCAAAGTGAGGGGTCCTAAAACTTGTTTTGAGATCAATTCCACAAGAAGACTAACCTAGCTGATCTTGCGAAAGCACTGCTACGTTCCAAGACTAGCCGATACTCTGACGAGGCACAGGAGAAGCATCTGAAACAAGAGTCTATTGAAGCATCACAATTTTTATGAACTGTTCTTTTACTTTAAAGGGGAAGGACCTCGTAAAATGGATATTTTAAAGTCACAATTATTTCATCGAATAGTTTCCACGATTCTGAAACATACCCCTTTTAGATGATTTGGACTGCAAAAGGGGCGCGTTTACACGGCCGTTTTACGCGTTTGCCGCACGGAACACGGCTAGAGTGGGCGAGAGTGTGGGAAATGGAGAGACGCAGAGTTGGCGGCAATTCAAATGATAATTTCCCCAAATTTCAAGCGCTCCTAATTCGGTTCATTTTCATCCAAAATGGGCAAAAGAGGTATTTTTCAGAATTATGGGAATGAGATCTAGGTTTTTATCGCAAAATCAGAAAAAAATATTTTTACGCGGTCCTTCCCCTTTAAGGCTTCAAAAGTTCGTGGATGTTTCTGGATGATTTCCCTTTAAAGTCCCCTCTTCGGTGAGTTCCCACGTTGAAATGGGCTCCGGAAAGGCGATCCTCCGTCCGGAGAGTGTCCCCCCAATTACGAGCGATTGTCTGTGCGCACTGGGATGTCAAAAGAGGGGAAATGCGGAGTTTTTGCGATTTATGAAATATGGATGATTTTGAACCGCCGATTTCTTACGGGTTTCGGAAACGAAAGACCCCTGTCACACTCACACACACACCTTCTCTTTCTGGACTATCCCTAGCCAAAAAGATTTTCTCTTGAAAACAAACGATATACATTGTTATTGCAAAGATATGGCTTCACTTTTTTCAAGGAAAGTGAAAAACAAGCCAATAGACGGAATATTTTGCCTTTTTAGCCTTGTTTACCCCTTATGATATTAAACTGTTGTTTTGCAATTTTTGTTTCTATTTTAATTACTTTTAAAATTTTAGTATCGTATTTCCAAATCCCTTCCTCCCCCGATTGTCGCCCAATTTGGATGCGCCTAGAGTTGGGTGGCCCTCTTTCTCAATTGCTAGGTTCAATGACAATCTCATTACGTGCCACCCGGGTGGATTGCTTAGCTGCCAGTCGGTTGTCTCTAACTTGGAAACTACAAGTATCGGGATGTCGGGAGAACACCTCGAAAGCAGTAAAAGACAAAGAAACATGTTCGCTTGCTGCCAGCTGGCGGTTATTAGCATATAGCGCAGATGTGACACTCGCGCCAGCCGGCTGTCATCTGCCAAAACATAAATGTGCGGGGGAAAGAAGAAGGCAGCGGGTGACGAACGCTTGGAAATTGGGAGATTTCAGAGGATTTCACAATGTCGAACTTCGTCAGCGGCCTCTTTGACGAAGTTTTACAGTAATCATCCAGTTATTTCTTGTGTGAATCAGATCTCTTTCTCGAAATGGAGAAACCAATGGGTCTGGGTAATTAGGGTTTGAAATAGCGAGATTACCGTAACCGCAAGTGAGGAAAAGGTAGACGACCCTCGGCTGGCAATAGGAAGGTGAAAATAGACCGGCCTTCACGCAGCCGTTTTTAAAGGGGACGGACAGCGTAAAAATAATTTTTGTTTTTGTGATAAAAGTCTGGATCTTATTCCCAGGATTCCGAAAAACACCTATTTTACCCATTTTGGATCAAAATGTACCGATTTAGGCGCTTGAAATTTTGGGAAAATTGTCATTTGAATTGCCGCCAACTCTGCGTCTCCCCATTTTCCACACCACCGTGTTTCCGTGCGGCAAACGCGTAAAACGGCCGTGTAAACGCGCCCCTTTTGCAGTCCAAATCATATAAAAGGGGTATGGTTAGAATCGTGGAAACGATGTCTACTCAATGAAACTATAATAAAGATACTTTGAAAAATCAATTTTACGAGGTCCTTTCCCTAAGAATCGAGCATGGGGCGGCCCTAGGAATAAAAGTTGTCTTCGAGTTGGTTCCAACGGTGATTATGAGTTGTACTAGACCAAATTCGTCGATTTTAATTAAAATTCAGCTTTTTGTCCGCTTCGAACATTTTTTTCGTTCCATTATATTGTTTACCGAAAATCGGAATCTCTGTTCAAACGAAATGAAAATGTCATCTTAATCGATAGCTAATTTTACATGCAAAAACTTGTTTCTGTTGCCAAAAATCGTATCTTGCTAACCAAATTTAGATTGTTAGCATTTTCTCAAAAAAACAAGTCTCAAAATCAAGCATTTTGGTTCCCCTGAAACGAGATCTCTTCAAATTCGAAAAAAAAACATGTTTATTGGATAACTGCGCTATGGAAATCAGTGTTCAAAATTTCTAAAATGGTATTTTTGCCGAAAAAACACCATTTGTCAAAGTGAAACATGTTATGTGTTCATCATCAGCATTGTTTCATTGAATGAATTTTTTTTCAGCCACGTTTGAGCCTTCAGTATCGAAAAAACGCTGAATATTGCATGTTGCGCCTAAAAATGTTCGATACTTGTCTTGAAAATACCGCCATTGGATTCCTTATAAAATTGCGCGACTTTTTCATGCCATGTAATTCAAAAAATATTGACTTTGAGTCGAGTTGTGCCCAAAAATAAGTTGCAGTGCAAATACGGAAAGGTTGGTATAAAAGCCTGATTGCGGATCGGGAGAGTGAGAAACAGAGAGAGAGAGAGAGAGAGAGAGAGAGAGAGAGAGAGAGAGGGAGACAGAGAGAGAGACATAGAGAGAGAGAGAGACAGAGAGAGTGTGTGTATCTCTTTCTTTCTCAAAATGAGCCGTTCTTTTTGTACGACCCCGTTCGACCTAACAAGTCGACCCTTCTCCTTTTCTCCCACCTGCTCCGAGATCTCTCGTACTTTCCCTGAATCCACGTGTCCCTCTGAATGCCTCATAATTGGCGTGTCAGGCCGTCGTCGGTTTATAAGCGGCCGCATTAGCGCGTCTTTGTTTATCCGAGAACTTCCGTCGTCTCCGGAAAATGCCCCGCGGATTCCGAATTTATCCCAATAAACACTGACCCCCGACTGAACCGGTTCAGGCGCCTCTCATTCCGCAATCCGTAAAGAATGGGGAGCATCGCATTTCCCCCTTCAGGAAGAAGGCAACAAAAAGTTGTGTCTGGATGGCTTTGTGCCGGCTGGCAGCAGCTCAAAGGACCCGGCTGTCAACACTTCCAGATGCACTCGGCGCCTCAAGTGAGACAACCCGATTAGGACAGAACGCGAAAAAACACGAATCCCAAAGGATGGGGAGGAAAAGTGGGAGGAGAGGTAGGGGAGCAAAGATCTTGGTTTTTCTATGATTGGATGTTTCCAGGGGGTCAAAACTTGTTCAAAATCGTCTTGAGGGGCAGAATCGCGGTTTTACGCATGATCTGCACTGCGTTTACGGGTTTGCCATAGTTATCTGTGTCTTTTAAAGGGACCGTCACTTAAAATACTGAATTTTCATTGATTTTCAGTTTTTGAAAAATGAGCTGCCGTTTGCCGCACACAATTTTTTGGCACAGCTCCAACATGCCGAATGCCGCATACAGTCCTGTAAACAGCGGGCGGCGGCAGTTGCGCATGGCCCGTTTGCTGGAAGCCGTTGGAAAGAATTGTTTCAAGGGAGAAATTTAAAATTTCTAGTTTATCTGGCAATTTGAACAAAATCGAATATTGAAACCTAAATAAGAAAAATATGAATAATTCGTTAAAGTAAATTCCAAAAAAAATACCTATTTTACCCAGGATTCCAAAAAAATACCTACTTTACCCATTTTGAATTAAAATGAACCACTTTAGAAGCGCTTGAAATTTTGGGGAAATTACAATTTGAATTGCCGCCAACTCTGCGTCTCCCCATTTCCCACACTCTCTCGCCCACTGTAGCCGTGTTTCCGTGCGGCAAACGCGTAAAACGGCCGTGTAAACGCGCCCCTTTTGCAGTCCAAATCATATAAAAGGGGTATGTTTCAGAATTACGGAAACGACAGCTATTCAATGAAATAATTATGAAGAAACTTTGAAAATCAATTTTACGAGGTCCTTCCCCTTTAATACTCAATTATATTACACTACAATTATTTATAACAAAAAAACAAAAATGTTTGCCCTGGGTGGATTCGAACCTTTCAAGTTTGCCTGGTATTCGCTGAGGCCCTCTGAAGGCAAAAAAAGAGAAACTTCACGATACTAAGAGAGAGACAGAGAAAAGAGACAGTTCCAAAAAGCGGAGAGAGACAGAGAGAGACAGATAGTCAGAGAAAGAATGAGGAAGAGAGAGGGGGAGAGAGAAAGACAGAGAGAAAGAGAGGTAGAAAGAGAGAAAGAGAGAGAGAGAGAGAGAGAGAGAGAGAGAGAGAAAATCTTTCCTTTGTTTCATCTTTTCCCTTCTGATCTTTCAAATCTTTCTAGAACGCGACTGCCACTTTTGACGGTGCCTAATCCAGAAATGCCAACTGGAATCATCATCCGTTAAGCCTTCCGCTTCAATTAGCGCCACATTTTCGGTAAATCAATTAAATTTAAGATTTCAGGGAAACGGATAAGTTTAAGTAGTTATATTTTAAGGGATAATAACTTAGTAACACTTTTTTAAGATTGGAAACAGCAAGTTTTCCTAATCAGGGGTGGATAGAATTAGGTAACATTGTGAAACTAACTTGAGGGATTCGCCCCTGGCGACGTAGAGAAGAAAAGGAATAAGCAGCATAAACCTCGGAAAGTGGGGATGGAATTCCGCCGGAGACAGTGGAGACCACGCCCCTCGAGTTTACTCCATTCAATCCCGCCCATTAGACGACACTCTCAGAAGAGAGGCCTCAGGGGAAACAGGGGGATTAGGGAGGAAGGAAAGAAAACTTATGTGAGGCGGCCTGAGACTGGCATCTGGGTCCAAGGCGGCCTGAGGCTGCATTCTGTGTTAAAAACTTCCATGAAAGGCCGTCACATGTTTTAAACTTCCAGCAAAAAAACCCCGTTTGAATTGCGCGCGCATCCGCCCAGCACCGTAAATGGAGGGAAATTCAAATGTGAAAACTTAACTCTTTTGAAATGTCAATTATTTTCTACTGAAATTTTCCTTTTCAGGGTTTTTAAATGATTGTATTGAACTAGAAATTACAAATATACCCACTAACACAAAATTATCATATTGTTTTCAGCTAAAAGTGTTTTAGAGCCATAAAGACGTGAAATGGAGTAACCGGCAGGGCGATCTTGTTATTTACTGCAAAATCAGTATTCTAAAGCCGGTTTCTTGCCTTTTCTCTTGAAAATATATAAGAAAACCACTTTTTCTCGTTTAAAACACCGATTTCAGCCCAAAATTAAGCCAAAACGCATTTGCCGCAGACTTTTCGGCGGGCTTGCAATGTGCGCGCACACTTTTCGTGGCGTGGATCATCTCAGACCCCTAAGCCATCGCGGGAGAACTTTATTTTCAAAACTCTAAACTTTGAATGGCTGAAAAACGCTTTAAACATCTTTTACAGTGTTATATTTAGTGTATGGGTTACAAATAGACATAAAACAAAATAAAATAATAAAATAAAGATCCATTTTTTGTGACAATCTGCCTATTTAATAAGCGGGGAGGCTTGTTTAACACTTTCTTTTTTTTATTAGGTCCAAAACACTATACAACAGTTTACAATCTTAAAAATTCGTTTAAATTTCAAATGAGGCTGATGGCCGGTTCAAAAACTGAAAACACCCGTTTCGTCTCATGTTCCACATACTTCTTGTTAAACTGCGATTGATACGTCTGCATTGTTGTGAATTCTCCTTCATGCATTGATTCCAGAATCCTATAAGTATACAGTAACCTTTAATTGGGCACGCTTACGGAAGGACTTCTTCGTTCGTCGCTGGAAATCTTAGCCAGACCTGGTCGAAGCTCTTAAGGTTATCTACATCTAAGAGCTTGTGAAGAAGGCTTTCAGCAATGTTCTAAAAATTTAATGTTACGAAGGAAGGGTAATTTTACCTTGTTTTCGGCGTAGAATGGTCCTACCACGAGGCGGTTCTGGGTTTGGGGGCGGAAACAAGCAAAGCCGATGGCGGTGTTAGTTTTGGGGTCAAGAGCTACCTAAATTACCAAATGTGTGTTTGTGTGTGTGCGGGTGCGGGTGCGTGTGCGACAGTGAACTCACCTTCGCCCTTGCTCCTTTAGCTCTAAACCACAATTTAAGGTACTTCTCCCTTTCTCTTTTACTAATACATCTATCGTAGGCGGCAACTTTTTCCCAATCGTCTTCAGAAATGTCCTAAAGAAACTCCTTAAAGGGGAAGGACCTCGTAAAATTGATTTTTCAAAGTATCTTTATTACAGTTTCATTGAATAGGTATCCTTTCCACGATTCCGAAACACACCACATTTATATGATTTGGACTGCAAAAGGGGCGCGTTTACACGGCCGATTTACGCGTTTACCGCACGGAAAAACGGCTAGAGTGGGCGAGAGAGTGTGGGAAATGGGGAGACGCAGAGTTGGCGGCAATTCAAATGACAATTTCCCGATAATTCAAACGCTCCTAAATCGATTAATTTTTATCCAAAATGGGTAAAAGAGCTATTTTTCGGAATCCTGTGAATAAGATCGAGACTTTTATCACAAAAAAAAACGAAAAAAATATTTTTCCGTGGTCCTTCCCCTTTAACCACAAATTAGAAAAATTATACCTTAATCACCCATTCCTTATTGAGATCATCCTTCTGTAGCCTAATTTTACCAGTGTCCATTTTCGCGAGAGTGCAGAAAACTCCCGAATAAAAACGGAATCCAAACTTCTCCTCGTAAAAACTTGTCATTTTGGTGGCTAAAACTTCAAAATTATCCTGTTTCAGTTGAAAAAAACCTGCATTGAGGCAGACATTGGCTCCTTTTGAGGTTTCCATGGCTAGGGAGAAGAGCTTCTTTCCGATTCCGAAGCTTCTGTAGTCCACGTGAACAAAGAAGGAACCTATGTAGAAGAGGTCATCTTCTGGATTTCCACTGACTGCCTTGTCCTTGGCTACGGCTATCACTCCAATTGGCTTGTCTGAGGCTGAAAGTGAAGCTGCCTCTTCGGTTCACTCACTCACTCACGAACACACTCGCGAACTCATGAACTCGCTCATTTAAGGGATCAGGGTCTTTTTTTAAATTTTATTTAATTTAATTGTTCACATTTTTTATTTAGGTTTCAATATTCGATTTTGTTCAAATTGCCAGATAAACTAGAAATTTTAAATTTCTCCCTTGAAACAATTCTTTCCAACGGCTTCCAGCAAACGGGCCATGCGCAACTGCCGCCGCCCGCTGTTTACAGGACTGTATGCGGCATTCGGCATGTTGGTGCTGTGCCAACAAAATTTTGTGCGGCAAACGGCAGCTCATTTTATTTAAAAATATAAAATCAATGGAAATTCAGTATTTTAAGTTAGAAAATGGGGAAATGCTAACTAATTGCCTTTAATTGGTGCATAAGTTGTAAGAATACCCCCAAGCACTAATTCCATGCTCAAATGTGTCCGCTGCGGACTTCTCTCGTTGTCTGCGTCTCACCGCGAGAGAGTTGCGTCCAACTGCCGTACGGCATGAGCATCGCCGGGAGGGGTAGTCGGCGGCTAGGCCACGCCTACCGTAATCTAGCGGAGTGTCGCGTTGGGAAAAAAACAGTGGATACTGTAACCCCCAAAAGGACCCTGACGGTCCCTTTCACTCTTTCACTAACTCACTCTCGTAAACCCACTTCTATCAATCGCCGTGAAGTAGTAAAATTCATCAAAACTATTCCTCCAAATCTCCACATCAGCTCCATTTCTCTGTCGATGAAACTCCACTGAGACCACCTAAATATGCCGTATTTGGGTAATTTGTTCCTGAAAATCTTACATGATCAGTAAATTCATCGACGTATCGTTGTATTGGATTCACGACAATATCAATGTCATCCCAGCTGAAGTGCATCTTGAGGGAAAGTGGCTGAATCAAGTGATTGTAAAGAGACGTTCGCAAAGTGATCTTATCAATCTCTGCCAAAGTGATAACGCATTTTCAAGGTGAAAAGATGTTTCTTGCACAAATCATGTTTACGCGAGAGAAAAGGGAGAGGGAAATCGTATTCGTTAAAAAGTTTCCTTACGTGGGAACCTATTTTCATCCGTATGGCCAAATGGCGCGTGCAATATCGGAAAAGGTGGGCATATACTAGTTTAAGGCTACGTTTTCAAAATCTGCTGAGCTGCCTTGGTTTTCGAGTAATCGCATATTTTCTGCTATCGCTATCCCCCGCGTGATAGTCATGGATGCGTCACAAAGGTAAAAGCGTGGCTCGATGGTGTAGTGGTAGCGCGTCCAACTTGTGTTTTGCAGGACGCTCGTTCGAATCCCTTCGATGATTCCCTTTTTGCCTTTTATATATTTGAGGATACACGAACATTCGTTTTTTCTGAATTGTTTTTTGAACACATTGGCTTTGGAAATTGATGTTTTTTTTCTTTAAAAAAAACTTCGATTTTCTTGTTTTTTTTATTTTTCAAACGTCTAGAATATTAAAATCAGTCTTTTCTGAAAAATCATTTTTAGAAGTATGGATTTCAGGTTCCGACATCAAGAGCGGAATGCAAGAAAGATCAGCACCGCATGGATGGTGAAGGGGACAATGAGAGAGAAACGCTCTCAAGCGACGGACCCACAAATGGCGGCAATACGCTTTCGCTCGCATCTGATTCACTACGGTGAGAGACTTGGAGACGCAGAGTAGATCCTCTGAAGTCAAGAATCGTCCGATTGACGATACAGATAATGTAATGATTGACATTCAACATATACTCCTTGCCCACCGAGCTTTCCAAAGCGGCTGGTAAACAGGTTTGTGAAAATGGCCAACGACGGAGACAAAGACTATCCGAACCATTGATTTTTCAAAGTCTCTTCACAATTATTTCATCGAATAGATATCGTTTACGCGATTCTGAACCATACCCCTTTTATATGATTTGGACTGCAAAAGGTGCACGTTTACACTGCCATTTTACGCGTTTGCCGCACGGAAACACGGCTAGAGTGGGCGAGAGAGTGTGTCAAATGGAGAGACGCAGAGTTGGCGGTAATTCAAATGGTAATTTCCCCAAATTTAAAGCGCTCCTAAATAGGTTAATTTTTACCAAAATGGGTAAAAGACGTATTTTTCGGAATCCTGGGAATGAGATCTAGGCTTTTATCACAAAATTATAAAAAATATTTTTACGCGGTCCTTCCCCTTTAAGCTAAAGAGAGCATTAGTTTGTGAACTAAAGTTTTCTGTTATCTTTGATCCTTTAAGCTTTCCCAAGGACTGGCGAGTTCCAAGTATCAAAGAAAGAGAGAGAAAGAAAGAGTAAGAGGGAGTAACAAATGGAACTTGAGTGAGAAACAACTTGGATTCATTGTATTACAAGAGTATTCTACAAAACGTGTGTGACTTGTTGGCTGTTTCCTGTAGTTGTCTGCGGAATATCCACCTTTTTCTTAAATGAATGGTACGTTGGATTCAGAACTATTTGAACTAGGCCTCCAACTACCCCAGTCATTGACAGAGAGGTAACAGCTGCGACACTGATCCCTGAAACCATAAGTTATCAGTTTCCTCTTCCTTTCTCTCTCTTTCTCTCTATCTCTCTCTCTCTCTCTATCTCTCTCTCTCTCGTTCTCTCTCGAACCCACCAGTTGCCCCAAAAGACTGTGTGAATACACTGTACAAAACCACAACTATTGGAACCAAAAGAATAACAAGAGGAATAGTCACTTGGAGAATAAGATGACGGAGATATTTCTGTTGCAAAGCTCTAAGTTTTGGTGAATTTGTGCTTCCCAGACTCCTTCAAGTGAGGTAAATGAGAATTCCACAAGCTCCTGGGAAAACTATCACCAAATGGGTAAGCCAGGGAGAAAGGTAATGAATGAGTTTTGTAATGTTGTAGGTGATCACCCCTGGATTGTCGAGGATTTCTTGGGTGACACAGCTGAATTCCTTAAAGGGACCGTGACTTTTTCAAGTTTATTTTTAATTAATTATACATATTTTTCTTATTTAGGTTTCAATATTCGATTTTGTTCAAATTGCCAGATAAACTTGAAATTTTTAATTTCTCCCTTGAAGCAATTCTTTCCAACGGCTGTATGCGGCATTCGGAATGTTGGTGCTGTGCCAAAAGATTTTGTGCGGCAAACGGCAGCTCATATTTAAAAAACTGAAAATCAATGGAAATTCATTATTTTAAGTTGGAAAATGAGGAAATGCTAAGTATTGCCTTTAAATAGTGTATGAGTTGTACCAATACCCCCAAGCACTAATTTCATGCTCAAATGTGTCCGCTGCGGACTTCTCTCGTTGTCTGCGTCTCACCGCGAGAGAGTTGCGTCCAACTGCCGTACGGCCTTAGCGGCGCCGGGAGGGGTAGTCGGCGGATAGGCAACGCCCACCGTAATCTAGCGGAGTGTTGCGTAGGGAAAAAATACGGCTCGTAAGAACCCTAACATCTAATCTTACCTTAGTCATCTGCTCCAGAATCTTCATGTGATCTTCGTAGATCAAAGCCACTGCGACGACTGGATAGGAGGAAAAAGTGACATAAACGAAAACTAGGAATACTTTATGCCCAATTGGAAAGTTTTGAATTCCTTTAGCTGCCAAATACCGATAATCAAAGAGATGGATTATTGTAGACAGGACGAAAGTGACCAAACCAAGGGCTATAATAACAGCCCATTCGGTTGATATAACAGGCCATTTGGCCAGAAATCCACTGTTTATGATGATAGGAAGAGGAAAAAGCACATTTAATCTGGTGGGAAAAGACATCTGTAGTATCTTTCAAACAAAAATTCCAAGTTTAAGTTACGTAAATGTCTAAGAAAGCGGCAGCTGCTTGGTGGAAGAGGAGGTACCATCTATAGCGTCGCATATGGATTGTGGAGCGGAAGATGATACAGTAGATGGTGTAGAAATTGACAATTGGGGAGATTATTTCCAGAAATATGGCGAGGTAGGAGTGGTAAGGGGCTTCTAAATCGAAAGGAGGGCAGTAGATCATAAAGGAAGAAAGACTGAAGAGAATGAGGGGTGTACCGTGACGAGGTAGGTTATTGTAGGTATAAAGGGTTTGTAAACAATAATTTGTTGTCTTCTGTAGACGAGGTAATTGGCCACTTCTTGGATCTTTGGAAAAAGCCACGCCCAACTAAAGAATACTTTTAAAATAACTGGGAGATGAAGAACTGACTCAAAGGCAGAGGGTCACGAAAAAATGGATCTTTATTTTATTATTTTATTTTGTTTATATTTATATTTGTAACCCAAACTATGATGCTGTAAAAATAAGTTTAAAGCGTTTCGCAGCCATTCAAAGTTTAGAGTTTTGAAAATAAAATTCTCTGGCTTATGGGGTCTGAGATGATCCACGCCGCGAAAAGAGTGCGCGCACATTGCAAGGCGGCCGAAAAGTCTGCGGAAAATGCGTTTTGGCTTAATTTTGGGCTGAAATCGGTGTTTTAAACAATAACAAACGGTTTTCTGATATATTTTTAAAAGAAAAAGCAAGAAACGGGCTTCAGAAAACTAAGATTGCTGTAATTAGCAAGATCGCCCTGCCAATTACTCTATTTCACGTCTTTATGGCTCTAAACCACTTTTAGAGAAAAACAATATGATAATTGTGTGTTAGTGGGTATATTTATATTTTCTTGTTTATTACAATTATTAAAACCCTGAAAAGGACAATTTCAGAGAAAAACAATCGATATTTCAAAAAAGTTCAGTTTTCACATTTGAATTTCCCTCCATTTACGATGCTGGGCGGATGCGCGCGCAATTCAAACGAGGGGTTTTTTTGCTGGAAAGTTTAAAACATTGCGACGATCTTTCATGGAACAATTTCAAGAAATATTTGCTGCTAACGGTAGCTAGAAGCAAATACAAAGTAAAAGAATGTATTTCTGGAAAATTTTGCGCACTTAAGTATCCCTCTGCCTTGACCCTTTGCCTTCAATGTTACTGGACCAACCCAAAGAAAGGGAGAAACAGAGAGAGAGAGAGAGAGAGAGAGAGAGAGAGAGAGAGAGACTAAGAGTGAGAGAGACAGTGATAGAAAAAGAAGAATGAAGAGTTTCCCTTCCTTTTGTGCCCAGACTCTGTTTCAGAAGACAACAAGTTATTGTTTTCCAACATTTTATAGCAACAATAGCCTCCTCTTATGCGAACACCTCTCATTCTCTTCAGCCATTCTTCTTGTTGTGATCAACTGTCCTCCTTTCGATTTGGACGCTCCTTACCACTCCTACCTCGCCCTCTTTCGTGAGATCATCTCCCCAATTGTCAATTTCTACACCATCTATTGTATCATCTTCCGATCCACAATCCATATGCGCCGCTATCAATGGTACCTCCTCTTTCACCAAGTGGCCGCCGCCTTCTTGGATATTTATGTAACTAAAACTTTGAAGTAATAGTCAAAATATACTTTAGATGTCTTTTCCTGCAAGATTCAATGTCCTTCTCCCCCTTCCTATCACGATAAACAGTGGCTTTCTAGCCACATGGCCTGTCATATCAACCGAATGGGCACGTTATGTAACGTTCTCTTCGTATCCAGTTGTCGCATTGAAATTGATCTACGAAGATCACATGAAGATTCTGGAGCAGATGAAAAAGGTACGATTAAATTATAGGGTTCTCAAGGGCCGGCCCTTTAAGGAATTCAGTTGTATCACCCAAGAAATCCTCGACAACCCTGGGGTGATCACCTACAACATTACAAAAATGATCCACTACTTTGCTCCATGGTTGATATACTTGGTGATAGTCTTCCCAGGCTCATGTATAATTCTCATTTACTTCACTCGGAGGAGTCTTGGAAGCACAAATTCGCCCAAACTGGGTTAGAGAGAGAGATAGATAGAGAGAGACAGAGAGAGACAGAGAGAGAGAGAGAGAGAGAGAGAGAGAGAGAGGGAGAGAGAGAGAGAGATAGAGAGGGATAGAGAGAGAGAGAGAGAAAGAGAGAGAAAGAGAGAGAAAGGAAGAGGAAACTGATAACTTATGGTTTCAGGGATCAGTGTCGCAGCTGTTACCTCTCTAGATTACGGTGGGCGTGACCTAACCGCCGACTGCCCCTCCCGGCGCCGCTAATGCCGTACGGCAGTTGGGCGCAGCTCTCTCGCGGTGAGACGCAGACAACGAGAGAAGTCCGGAGCAGACACATTTGGGCATGAAATTCGTGATTGGGGGAATTGGTACAACTCATACACTATTTAAAGGCAATACTTAGCATTTCCTCATTTTCCAACTTAAAATACCGAATTTTCATTGATTTTCAGTTTTTGAAATATGAGCTGCCGTTTGCCGCACAAAAGTTTTTGGCACAGCACCAACATGCCGAATGCCGCATACAATCCTGTAAACAGCGGGCAGTTGCGCATGGCCCGTTTGCTGGAAATCGTTGGAAAGAATTGTTTCAAGGGAGAAATTTAAAATTTCTAGTTTATCTGGCAATTTGAACTAAATCGAATATTGAAACCTAAATTTAAAAAAATGTATAATCAATTAAAATAAACTTGTAAAAGGCCCCTGACGGTCCCTAACAGGCAAACATCTAGGGTTCGGATCCACCCCAGGACAAACTTTTTTGTGTTCTGGCTCTCTGTCTCTCTCTTTCTCTCTCTCTCTCTCAGGTGTCTCTCTTTCTCCCCCTCTGTTTCTCTCTCTATTTCCTCCTTTCAAAAAACTGATCCCATCGCCCCCTCGCTTCAATCGGCGTACCCTTGGCCACCTACGGAAACGAGTTCCCTTCAGTCGCCGACTGAAAGGACATTACACCCACTGCAATGTCACTTCTCCCTTCAAAAGGACAATATTTCTGTGATTCTCTCTTCCCCCGGAAGAATAACGTGTGGATGAACATGCGATGTGTCATCGGGGGCTGTGGTCACTGTGATGGATGACCGCCAGTGGCGTGAGAGAGGCGTGACCGAACGGACGGATGAAGAACGAACGGCCGAATTGATACGGGTGTGGGAATCGGGTAAATTTCAGATGACCACAGAAATTGAAACAATTGTGAAGTCCTTAGTTTCTTATTTTAACTGTCAATATTACGTTCAAGGGTATCGTTTTAAAATTAGCACAAAGGCGGCTTTCTGACTCACCTGACCATTCATGGCTTTCTGACGCCCGCTGTTTTTCCATGTGAATAATAAAAAAGCCATTCTTCGAATACGAATCATGTTCCCACGGTTTGTATTTGAAGGACTGAAAGTTCGATAAAAATAGACAAGAACAAACGGAATGCGGGATATGTGAACGTGAGGGTGTGTTCAAGTGTTAAGCGTGAGAGCGTGTGTACGTGAGTGTTTACGCCTTGAATGTGAACATGTGCACGTTTAATATCAAGTGCGAAAGTGTGCATGTGAAGATTGTTGAGCGTGAATGTTTAACCAGTTATGTGTGAACGTAATATGTATAGCGTGTGTAGCGGTCTGAGGCTGCCATCTGGTCCAAAAGCGGCCTGAGGCTACCAGCTGTGTTAAAGGGGAAAGACCGCGTAAAAATTATTTTTCCTAGATCTCATTCCCAGGATTCCGAAAAATACCTCTTTTACCCATTTTGCATAAAAAGGAACCGATTTAGGAGCGCTTGAAATTTGGGGAAATTACCATTTGAATTGCCGCCAACTCTGCGTCTCCCCATTTCACACACTCTCTCGCCCACTCTAGCCCTGTTTCCGTGCGGCAAACGCGTAAAACAGCCGTGTAAACGCGCCCCTTTTGCAGTCCAAATCATATAAAAGGGGTGTGTTTTAGAATAGTGAAAACGAATTCTATTCAATGAAACAATTGTAAAGAGACTTTGAAAAATTACGAAGTCCTTCCCCTTAAAAAAGCGGGCTAAGGCTGCCACGTGCATGTGTGTACGTACGTGTGTTAGTGTGTGAGTGAATAAATTAGTCAGTGTGTGAGTGTGTGTACGTGTGTTCCCGTTCCCAATTCCCCTTCCCCTGGGAAATCACACTTGTCTGCCTGCGTAGGCTTATCATCACATAGGACGTCGCACTTTCTGCTTGCACAGCTGATTGTCAAATTGATTGGCAATGTGCCAAAAGACAAATCTCTCGTTTCGATGGAATTTGTGAAATCCTTTGAATTCTTTGAAGGCGCCAGTCTTCTGAAAACAGCGCCCTTTGCAAGGGCGTGGGTGTAATGCCCGAGGCTGCAAATGGAAACCAGACAAAATATAGCTTCCATTTCAATCATTTTACTATATATTTAACCTTTTTTATGTTTTTCAATCACAATTTGCACAGACAGGGATCGTACAATTGTCTTGGCTGACTGTTTGACAGGGAGGTCCGGCTGGGTGGTCCAGGTAGCCACCCGTGAAGGGGCAGGGCGGGGCGTGGGAAGAATGCTGAAAAGAGCATCCCTTTGTGAACGTTGGTCTTCCGTCTAGTAGAGATAACCCCCGACAAACAAATGGCGGGCCAAATGACGTCAGCGACTGGCAGACCGCGTGACCCGCTGACCTTACACGAGGATAACACGTGGCTCCGCGGGAAAATAGACCCAGGGCGGGAAAGGGGAAGAATTCGAAATTCGTGGGAAAAAGGCTTACCGGGTAGAAAAACAACCCTGAAGATTATTTTCGATACTATATTTGTCTTCCTAGACTTCTAAGTCCTTTAGCAACCGGAAGTTGCAAAGAAATCTGTCCTCCCCCTGGTTTTGAAGCGTAAATGGTCCCGCAACGAAATGGTAGATCAAGAAAACGGTCACTGATCGTCGGAAAATTATTATGCCTCCTCGTTGGAAAACCGATCGTTTGGATTAACTGTCGAATTTAATTCAGTTAGATGACCGTTTTCCATATTGTTGCCCGTCTGTTTCAGGCAAATGATGGTGAAACATGGGGAATTAGAGTTTTATGGACCAGGATTAACGTAAATTAAACTTTAAATGTTTAATTTACTGACAAGTGAATTTTTAAAACAAGAAACACAGAAATACCTTTTAAAAGCACCGAGAAAATCAATTTTTAATTTTTCTTGAAAAAGCGCGTCGCACCGAAAATATTTTTTAAATGAGGACGCAATCACGTCCATTTGTAGATGAGCATGAAGGTGAAAAATGGGCATTTTTGTAGCAGTGCTCGATGTGCGACGAGTATACTTCTCACGGTGGGCCACAACAGCCGAAGCTAAGGGTGGTCCATCCGGCTATTCTGATTTCCCGAAATTGTGTCTCTCAAAATTCGGCCTGGATTACGATCCGCCTCGAGTTAAAGTGTTTGCGAGCACCTGAAAATTTCAAATAATGATAATAATACCTTAATACATTCATATATCACTTTACAACAATTTATAAACAAAGCAAAAATGTTTGCCCCAGGATGGAACCGAACCCTCGATGTTTGTTTGGTAAGCGGGCCGGTCCGGTTGCTGGGAATCCCCTATCCGGCCCGCGTTTGGCCAGCCTTGGTCCGAATTGAGGTGTGGTTTCAACCGGAAGCTAAATAATTTCGGAAACTATAACAGATTTGACCTTTTTGACCGTTTTAGGTCCTACGAAGATGTATTTCTGACCATTGTTTGCCATGTGGTTCTCTAAAGATACCAAAGAACATGCTGATCTCAGTGGATGCCACATTCTTGGCGCCAAAAAACAAAAGTCCATCGTTTATCACGCGTGTTGTCGGTTGTTTTCCGCGATAAAACTCCAATTGGCCACTCGGTCCCCTTGTAAACATTCCTTGGCCACCTCTTTTTTCTCCCCTTTCCCTCTCTTTCCCTCCTAATTCCCTCCATCTGCACTATTCCCATGTCTCCCGTGGCCGGCGGTGGCGGGCGGGGGGTGGGGTGTCCCCCATCGATCGGCAGAGACGCAGAGCCCAGTCGCTGGCGGTCTGTCTCCGTCTGTGCGGCCGCCCTCCTGCGCCCTTCCTTCGTCCGCCGGCCGTCGGATTCGAGCGTTACAAACACTTTTGGCGTCCCGACGCGATTATTGGCGAGTGTGTGTGTGGTCGAAACGTTCTTCTCAGTGTCCTGAGATAAACACCCGATGTCAATTAAGGTGGCACGCAAAAGTCGGATTTCGCAAGAGGAGTGAGTCACCCAGGAAATGGGGCAGTCACGCACACACAACGGAGGAGAGGCTACGACCCCGCGACCAACGGGAGACCGGGCCGGCCCGGGTAAACATTTCAGAGGGAGCGCCAATGGGGAAAATTTCAATCGCGACGGGACCCCGGGGATTTCGGGGCGCTAGGAATCTATAATTTCGCGCCAATGCGGATTTGAACGCGAATATTCGCAGAGAGAAAAGCAAGAATTCTTCTCGAAAGCAGAATTTCTAGAAATTCTGTTTTCGAGAAGCAAGCCCGTGTATTTGGGGGATAATTCTAATTTTAAAAATGTAATTTTAAAAGTGATTATCGCTTCCAATTTACTCAAATCACCTAAAATATAGTGATTTCCGATTTTAATTAATTAAATTAATTTTTATAAAATTAGAATATTGCCTCATTAAAGAAAAATGACGTAATCGCGCTCAAATCTAAATTTTAAAAACCCCTCCTTTAAATTTTCAAAATCGGTTTCCCGGTTGCATTTCCTAATTTTTATTACGCTTTCTTTATTTTAATGCTATGCTGTAAAATATATTGTTAAATCGTAGTTATTCGCTGAGAATAGACTGATAATCAATCAATTTCGTCATTTTGGCGGGAACCGGTCGTATTTCGAAAGAAAGATTGGCAGAAAACACAGCTGACCGCTGTTTGATGATGGAAACAAGTAGACAGCTCAAACATCGTCTATTTTGAGAATTTATCAATTTATTGTATATAAATTAGATTCTGAATTTGGTGAAGAAACGGCGTTATTTGAAGCCAGAGCATCTAGGGATTGAACTAAAAAAAATTAAGCTATTTCTTATTCAAACTTCCTCGAATCAATGTGTTCTTTCAACTTAGGGTGTCTTAAGTGAACTTTAAATGTCCTTTTCATGAAATGTATCAGTTTTTAATCTCAGGCGGGTACAAATTGGCGTTTCCCGCATCAGACTCTAATTTTCCTGTCTGGGTTAGTGATTAGCTCCGCTACGTTTCAATAAGTTCTCGTTTTTTGTGTCCTAAGTGCACCTGCTACGTGTAATTGTAGAGAATGCGTACTTTTTGATTCTATGAACTTTCTAGAAACTATTTTAATTCAGGAATTCCTTATTTACAACGAATTTCAAGTTTTCTAGATGTATCATTCCTCCCATTACTCCGTCATAATCCCTACGTACGGTCCCGCCATTTCCCTAATCTGTTACTTCGTTGTTCACATTTTCTCTCGATATTCTCGTATTTTCTCCTTCGAATTCTCAATTAGAGCGTTTCAGGTAAGTGTTAGGTATGGATTCGTGCACGATGGACAAGCTGACTGACGAGATCTTCGGCCATCTCTGCACCGTTGCCATCGACAAGTGCAGTGACAGTAAGGAGAAGCGCCGTGCCGGCTGTGGAGGACGCGCCATGCGCAAGAGGTTCGTTTTGGCTGGAGGAAACCTCGGAACTTCAAAATAAACGTCGTCTAAGTCTCGTGAGAAATCTGCTCGCATAGTTCCTGGTGCACTTTTTGCATCCGCGTGTGTTCCTGTGCTGTACAGAATGAGTCAGGCGCGACCGTGGGAATGGGAAAGTGCATTGGTTTTTGGACCGGCGGCGATTCGAATGATCCGAGCGAATTACATGCAAGGCAGCTTTATTAATAGAATGTTGCAAAGTTGTCATATGATTGAATTTGATTTTATTAACCTCTTCTTTCAGGGTTCTGATCAAGAACTTCATCTCCGATCTGGTCAAGGTCCAGAACCACCGGGAGCAGGAGGACACGGACGATGACCTCGATGAGACCAGGGTATGTTCTTGCCTCAGACTCTTCTAACTCGGTCAATTCCAGTACGAGGACGACTCGTCGGACAGCGAGACGTCGAGTGACAGCGACACCGAGGTCTCCGTGGACTTCATGAAGGACGAATCCCCCAAGTCGGATTGCTGGTTGGCCGGCGAGCAGCCCCTCACGGATCACTACACCGAGTACCTCGGTGATTCCCTCCTCACCTGTCGGTTATCCTCCTCGATCGAGATGAATCAACGGCTTCAGGTCGCGACGGTGCGCAAGGCAGAGCTGACGACAAGCACATGGCGAATGCTTGCTCGCCGGATTCTCGTCTGGGCCTCTACGATCTCTACGGCTGTGTTTCTGAAGGAGCGACTGAGGGAGGCCTACCGGAGGCCACCACTCCCGATATCTTCATGCATACCGTACCCGCTCACGGCTACGATAGGTTCGTTGTCTTTTTTTGGGAAGATGGCTGTACCTATGGGGATCGATCCATCCATTTCTTTCCTAACCGATTGTTTTCAGCTTCAGCGCTTACGATCTGAGCGTCACCTACGATATGGAGAACATATCGTTGAGTTCGCTCTGCGATATGGAGCCATCGCCTCTGCAACCGGTCAGGGCAGAGGCAAGCGACACGCTCTTCCTCTCCCTCAACAGCGGGAGCTACTCGGAGATGAAAACCTACACTCAGATCGGCGGCACCCTGCCGGATGACGTCATGGCGTCCGAGGGCCGCACCATCACCGACCTCGACGCCGCCAAGGAGAACGTGGTTTCTAAGAAGAGAAAGAGCACCGAGGTATGTTTGAAAGCCTCATACAAACGTTGGGGGTTCCAGGGGTGGCACGGGGCCGGCCGTGGGGTCCTGAGGTGATTGGCGCCAACATTGAAAATTTGAATTTGTACCAAAAATAACCATAATTTTATTGATTATTTAAACTATTTACAAGGTGTTTTTTGCAAAAATATTAATAAAAACCAAATAATCGAAAATTTGCAGTTTAAAATACGAAAAATATCCAATTTGCTATTTTGAAGGAATATGTTATTCTGGATTAGTTTGTACAGAAAGTAGCATTCTAAATATGAAAAGAGAAAACTTTATATCAATTTTAATGCACACTTTATATTGGTAACTCCTTCCATAGAGCGGTTTTCATCAGTTTTCATCAGAAATACATGTAATTCTAATTTAAAAAGGGAAAATATATAGACAAAAATGTCATAAAATGTATTTTAAAACAAACATTTTCAAATAATTTGATTTCCCGCGAAGTCGTCCAGGGCTCTGGGCCGGACCTGGATTTTTGCCACCCCTGGGGGGGGGGGGGGTTGAATGCCGTGCCCTTTATTTTCTCATTAAATGTACTTATTCAATGTTCCCTTTACAGGAATCCTCGTCATCCGTCTCTCAGAAGCGCGTCAAGCTCTGAGGCAGCCGTCTCCGCGTGTACGAAGCCCTTCCACACACCTCAACCAAACACCGCTCCACAACACGGGCCCTTATTTTAGTCTCCGTCTCCCGAGGCATTTGTAGTTTAGCGGTAGTAAGTGCCTATATTAGGCCTTCTACTGTTCTATTAGCTTAATCGTTATCTTGTCACGTTAGGGCAATTAATTCTAATATCCCTTATGTAAAGATCGTGCCTTCCCTCCTCGAAGGCGCTTGTTTTCGCTCGTTGCTCAATTGTTACCACCCTCCCTCGATCGTTTCCCCGCGTATTAGGTACTTGTAAACTATCCACTTGATCTCCCTCCGATTCCGAAGGCAAATTAGACAGTTGTTTTATCTGGGACTATCCCTACTCATTTCGATCTGCCCGCTACAATAGGAGTCAACCCGATTCGTCGGAATATCACTTGCCCATCTATGTTTTATCGGTGTAATAAATGATTTCATCTCTTTCTTTTCTTTGTGGGGGATGGGCACTTTGGTCAAATCGCATTGTGAAATAAGAGATAATTGGGGGTGTCTCAAACAAGTATAGCGGTCCAAAAAAAATTATTTTTATTATATTTTATTCTCGTATTTTTTTGGTTTTTTTTTTTAAAATTTTGGCACTTTCACTTTCAAAAAAAAGTAACAAAAAATAATTTAAATTTTTAAAAAATATTAAGTTTCATTTTTATTATATTAAATATTTGTAATTTTGGTTTTTTTTAATTTTGAGATAGAGAAAAATACCGGGTAAGAAAAAGAAAAAAATCTACTGAAAGTGTCGAAAATTTAAAAAAAAAACATTACAAATAGTTAATATAATAAAATGGAGTTTTTAATTTATTTGTTCAATTAAATTTTTTTTGCTTTTTTTATTTTTTAAAGTGAAAGTGTGAAAAAAATTTAAATACCAAAAACTTACAAAAATGAAATATAATAAAAATTTTAAAAAACATTTATTTATTTAATTTTCAACTTTTTTATGGACCGCTATAATTTTTAAGGGCCGCTAATCCAGGCTAGAGCCGGAGGCACTTCTGTTCTTCACTTCTGGACAACGGCCACGGCTTTTCCGCCTTTTTCGGGTGACGGGGCTTTGCGTACGCGGCTTTCATAGTTGCGCGGGAAGTTCAAAAAATGCCAGCCGGCTGTCTGTAAGCTTACTGTAGCCCAAACGTCATGCTGTTGATGAAAGATTCTACTGTAACCTGAAATTCACGATGTTGCCGAATTATACCTTTGTTTTCAATTTTTATAATTTTACACACTTTTTATGGTTAAATTTATACAGTTAAATCAAGTAAAAGGTTTACAAATTCAAGAAAACCGTCGAAATTGCTAGATTACACTGGTTTTCCATAATTCCTCTCTCTTTCCTTCTCTCTCTTTGTGTATTTGAAATTCAGCGATCAATCAATAATGCCATCGAGCCCCAGAAATCAAAGTCCATTCACTTGTCACAATGAAAATAATGAGTCATTGATTGTTCGGCGGTTAGTTTAAATACCCCACTTTCAATTTCGATTCCACCGGATTAGGAATGATTCACCTCTGCTTCCTTCTCTCCCTGCTCTCGACCGCCTTCGGATGTTCTGGTAAGAAAGACAGCGTGAGAAAAGATTGCAGAATTTAGGTGCACCAAACCAAGACATCGCCATCACCATCTACGGCTTCCAGGAGATTCCACTGGAATTGGCAGTGATGAACAAGGCTTCTGCCGATTTCCCTGCAATTTCTAGGAACAAGAACAAAGTGAAGGAGTTTCTGACGGATTATTTGAAGCCGATGGTGAGGAGAACACACTCACACACTCACACATTCACACATTCCATTCCAGATCCAAGAAGCCTTAAAGACAGCCACTGGTTTCCAACCCAAGAACGAGTCCTTCTCTGTAACCAACGTGTCAGTCCTCCTTCAAACGTCAAAGGGGAAGGACCGCGTAAAAAATAATTTTTCTGATTTTGTGATAGCTCTTTTACCCATTTTGGATAAAAATTAATCGATTTAGGAGCGTTTGAATTTTCGGGAAATTGGCATTTGAATTGCCGCCAACACTGCGTCTCCCTATTTCCCACACTCTCTCGCCCACTCTAGCCGTGTTTGCGTGCGGCAAACGCGTAAAACGGCCGTGTAAACGCGCCCCTTTTGCAGCCCAAATCATATAAAAGGGGTATGCTTCAGAATCGTGAAAACGATGTCTATTCAATGAAACTATAATAAAGATACTTTGAAAAATCAATTTTACGATGTCCTTCCCCTATAATCTACAGTATTTTCAGAGAGAACTTCATGAAATGTGCTGACATTAAACCAACCACTGACGCTGCTTCATACAAAACTCCAGCAACCAAGTCTCCCTTCAGCTGTCTGGGTGATAAACAGACAAAGACAGTCGCTGGGTACTGTAACTCTGCGGATAATTGCAAGGCTCAGAAGGGGATCTATCTTCAGATTCCGGTGGAACACTCTTCTGTTAAAACTACAATCAATGTGGTTGGTTGGGATTCAAATGAGGGGAATTAGAAAGCGTGTTTCAGCCGAACACTCATGTGGTGCCCTGGGTCAGCTTGACCGATTACACGAAGTTTGCTACGTTTGAAACGGAATTGAGAGACTTGGTTAGGAAGAAGTTCAAGATGACACAGCTTAATATGAAGGTCCGCTTCAACAAGTGATTGATTCATGGTTGAATAAAGGCAAAGTAAGCCCAACGAGCTTTCCTTAAGTGACAGAGCTAACGACCGGTTACAGTAACCGCATGGCGGGAAATTTGAAAGCGAACAGGGCCAATGACATGACAAAGGATCCGAACCCACCGGTGTGCAAAAGCTAACTGGGCTACAGACGGCAGCTTTAACCGTTACACCACGGGATCACATGCCGTGCACTGTCGAGAGAGCAACCAAGTTCTCGCGCAAGCCAAAAGCCGTGGGAGCTTATTTCAGTTTCCAACACGGAAATAGGACCTTTGCTTAGCAGAATCGTCTTATTTATTTTGCTTACAACATTAGTTCGACTGAAGATGAGGCTGAAATGAGCCCAAATCAGTATTTTCATTGAAATCTGGCAACTGAAACTTCAATGCATCCTATTAGATGCTTAAAAGGGCGTGTTTAACGTAAATTAAACTTTAAATGTGTCTTATATTGACAAGTTAAATTTTAAAACAAGAAACACAGAAATACCTTTTAAAATCACAAAGAAAATCAATTTAAATTTTTTCTTAAAAAAGCGCGGCGCGCCGAAAATATTTTTTGAATGAGGACGCAATCACGTCCAATTGTAGATGAGCATGACGGTGAAAATGGGGATTTTTGTAGCAGTGCTCGATAGGCGACGAGTATAACACACTCATTCACTCACTCACTCACACACACACACTCACTTGCACACGCTCTCTCTCGTTGTCTCTATCTTCATATCTAATTCCCCTGTAAGTATAAAAATGTTTATGTACATATGGATTACTTTCTGTGAAAAACGGCAGAGCTTGCGAAGTATCCTGGCGACACACGAGGCGGAGGACAGGAATCGCAAGGCCATTTGGGTCCCGGAGCTCCTGAATCAACTCCCTTCTTCCTTTTCCTAAATATCATCAAACCTGTGGGTCCTTGTTGTCCAGCCCTTCCCTTCAGCCCCTGTTCTCCCTTAAATCCAGGCCCTCCTCTCTCCCCCGGAAGTCCAGGGATTCCTTCAAACTTTCTTTTTCATCTTACGAGTCAAATGTCTCACCGTCCTCTCCCAATCTTCCGGGACGTCCTTTCGGCCCAGGAGCCCCTCTCGGCCCGGGTTCCCCTTCCTTGCCCGGTGGTCCTTCAGCCGTATACAATTTTCCAGGTTCTCCTGGCTCTCCAGGCAGCCCTGGGACTCCATCAAAGCCGGGTTCTCCTTGGCTGCCAGGGGGTCCTTGGATCGAAGGAGGAGCGGGTACCCCTGGGCTTCCGTTACGACCCCTCTTCCCGCGATCTCCTTTTAGACCTTTAAAAATCGATTTAAAGGGGAAGGACCGCGTAAAAATAATTTTTCTGATTTTGTGATAAAAGCATAGATCTCATTCCCAGGATTTCGAAAAATACCTCTTTTACCCGTTTTGCATAAAAATGAACCGATTTAGGAGCGCTTGAAATTTGTGGAAATTACCATTTGAATTGCCGCCAACTCTGCGTCTCTCCATTTCCCACACTCTATCGCCCACTCTAGCCGTGTTTCCGTGCGGTAAACGCGTAAAACGGCCGTGTAAACGCGCCCCTTTTGCAGTCCAAATCATATAAAATGGGTATGTTTCAGAATCGTGGAAACGACATCTATTCAATGAAATAATTGTAAAGAGACTTTTAAAAATCAATTTTACGAGGTCCTTCCCCTTTTAAAAAAAACGTCAATTTCAGATCACCTGGAACGCCGGGTCTTCCGGGTGGTCCAATCGGGCACTCCCTTTGGCACATCGAACGGGGGTCTCCATCAGCTGGACGGCCGATGTTTCCAGGAACACCGGGTTCTCCATCGATTCCATCAGGGGCGTGTCTACCTGGGTACCCCTGAGGGCCAGGAGGGCCGATGCAACAACCTAAAAGATAAGATAGTGAACCTCCTTCTTCTGATCCTTACTCGCAAGTTCTCTCTTTTCTCTTCCGTGAACCTCCTTTTTCGAAACTTCCACTTTACGCCAGAGGTCGCCGATCAAGGTCTGAGAGGAAGGTACTGTAGGTTTGGAGCGCGATTACCGGGCAGTGTTCGTGATCGACGGTTGAGAAGACGTACATTGAGTGAATGAGGATGAGAGGAGAGAGGGCGGTGGCTGAGAGGAGGGCAGAGACGGAGAGGGTGATGGCTACTGAGGGGGAGCCTAGACGGTCCCAGAGGTGGGAGAGTAGGCGCATCTGAAGATTGGGAATGAAAAGGGCAACACACACACGTAAACGCGCACACAGTCAAATACACACAACAAGTATCAGAACAAAAAGGTGAACAAGAAGTGCCAATTGAAAATTCTCTGTGGAAATGGCGACCGCCTGAGGGAGGCGGCAGTCGGAAGTGGGAGGTCACGAGGCCCTCGACCGTGACTAGTTCAGCTGGCAGCTGAAGCTCAAGTGCGCCAGTCTCGATGAGAGAAAGAGGACGATGAGGTCACAGGTGAAAGTAGCTGACTTCTATTTGAGAGAGAGAGAAAGAGAGAGAAAGAGAGAAATAGAGAGACATAGAGAGAGACATAGAGAGAGAGAGAGAGTGAGAGAGAGAGAGAGTGAGAGAGAGAGAGAGAGAGAGAGAGAGAGAGAGTTCACTTCGAAACCCGGTAGACTTTCGGTGGATCGTCTGCCCCAGAGGACGCTGACTAATTACCATTCGACACACAAGAACCGGGGCGGTCAATTGGCCATCGCGAAGAAGTTGCAACAAAGCGCAGTCTCCCACTTACTAAGCGACAATAACAACGTCTGACCAGAAATCGAATACAATCTGCCCGTTCTTCCAGGCTTCTCAAATCACAAGCCTTTGTGCGGCCCTGGAGGAGAAATTTTTGGCTCCGCTTCGTCTTTGAAACACCAAATTTAACTTAAAAATTTATTAGGAAAAAAGAAGCTTTAAAAATCAGAAAAAAGGTGTTATTTCTTCTTGAAAACGGCCAGATTGCCGAAGAGTGCCTCTGCCTTGTCCTCGTCCAGTATTTGGCAGTTGGTTGTGGGTAGAAAGAGGAATCCCAGGCCTCCCTGTTCGTCGAACCAGCTCACTCTCACCACTTTGTCCCTCTCACTCACTCCGCTCTCCGACAGAGGCAGGACGTCTTCCACCCGGAGCACCTGATTCCTCCGCTGGCCCCAGAAGCTGAGGAATCCGAAGCGGACCCACTGGCCGTCGCTTGTCATGGCCACGACGCCGACCAGGCGGTTGATGTAGCGACTGAAGACGGCGAGGAGCAGGGGAGCGGCGATGGCCAGCACGGCGGTCGAGGAGAACCACGTGGCGTCGACGGCTCCGATGGAGAATTGGTGGGCAGAGTACGGTAGATAGGAGACACTGGCCAGCGTCTGGACGAACTTGGCCCTGGCGAGCAGCTGACAGCCGCGGATCCCCGGGTAGCGGTAGACGGGCACCCAGTCCGGAGAGGAAGAGGAGGCTCGGGCGGGGATGACGCAGGCAGGGGGGACACGCAGACGGCAGGAACTGGTTCTTAGAAGAGGCAGGAGCTTCTGGCTCGGCAGAAGCATCTGAAACAAGGAATTAGTCAACTGGTAATGTTGGTTTCAGATATTTTTTCGAAGTTTTTACAACAAAAAAAGTTTGTATTGAAAAGGGGTGTATATTTACAGTATAGAAATCTGTATCACTATTGTCTCCTTCTTCTACTCGTCTTCCTCCTCTTCCGCCCCCGGGTCGTAGTCCTCGTCCATCTCCTCCTCCGTCTTCTTCTTCGCCTCCACCTTGTGCGACTTCTGGTGGAACATGAAGGAGATCGCTCCGCAGTCGAAGACCGATCGAAGCACCGGATCGGCCACCTGAAGAGCCCCATTTCAGCTGAAGAGAGGAGGACTCCCTCACCTTCCTGACGTCCTTCTGTGCGTGGAACCAATCCGACAAGTCGGAGGCACAGTCCGCGTTCTCCGGCGGATCCAGAGTCTCCAATCCGTTGATGCAGCGCTTGCATCTGAGTCTGAAACAGGGGAATTGGGCATCTCGGGCGGTTGGGTGGGCTACTTTTCGTGGGTGTCGGAGGGAAACTGGTCCTCCAGTTTGAAGAGCTCCCGGAGCTGGTCTGAGCTGAAATGACGGGCGACGTTCTCTCCCGCGTCGATTACGCAGGAAGAGAGGGCCTTTTTGTGCGTCTGGCGCTGGAACATCTTCTCCTCGATCGAACCGGTCTGAAAGAGGGGTTGAGAGAGAGAGAGAGAGAGAGAGAGAGAGAGAGAGAGAGCACTCACGGCCAGGAGACGGTAGATGAAGCAGTTCTTCTTCTGCCCGTCTCTCCACACTCGAGCCATCGCCTGGTCGTCGTTCGCAGGGTTCCAGTCAGGGTCGAACATCACCAATCTGAATATAGTCGATAAATTCAGGGCTATCCAGGACTGGGGATGTACCTATTGGCTCCGATTAGGTTCAATCCACAACCTCCGGCTTTTGACGACAGAAGGAAGCAGAATTCAGTACTCTGAATCGGGGATTACTGTAGAAGGCAAAAAAGTTACAGTACCTCAGGGTCATTGAACTGGTCGACGATCTTTCCGCGCTGCTTGATCGACATGGAACCGTCCAGACGGACAAAGCCGTAGCCTCTTAGGCGACACAACTGAAGAGATATATTACAAATTGTAATACATGACTGATGTCTGCTTTTTCTGGCGACCTCACGCCACTTTCTGCTTTTTTCTGACAAAATGCGCTTTCTGCGGATTCAGGTATGATGCGGCTGCTTCCTCACCTCCATAAACTGGTCGATGGTCTGTGTATAGTTGGAAACCAGGACGAACTTGTCCTTGGTTGTTTTCCTCGTGACAGCCAGGATGTAGTCCAATACCTGAAACTACCGTAACCCAGAAGATTAGAATTGGAGGGACCTTCATCTTTCCGGAAGTGGAGGGATCGAAGGTTTTTGAAGAGAACGACGATGGGAAGAGGTTTAAGGCACCTGAAGGACAATTGGAATGGGTTCTTTGCTATCTCTCTTAAGGGTGGCTCAGGGCCGGCCCGCTCTCCCAGAATCCGCAGCCCCGGTTTGGAGACCAAATTTTTCAAAAGGTAGAAAAAAGTATTTGATAGGTATGATGGCAAATACATGTTTCTAGTATACCTATTCATCAAAACACTTGACGCAAAAAAGTTTGGTCAAGCGGGGATCGAACTGGGGTAATTTTGGATTACCAGTCCGACCTCTTAGCCACTCGGCCATGGAATTTTACAAAAATATATATTGGGTAGTTCGAATCTTCCTTTGCACAGTATCTTTTGCATATTTAGAACTATTGTTTACAACAAAAGTAACAGAAAATATTGAGTTTAGAATGAGTTAAATTTAGAATTCGATTTTCAGAAAACCTCGGGCCGGCCCGCTTCCCCCAAAATCCACGGCCCGCGTGGCCACCCTTCATCTCTCTCTCCCTCCTCTCTCTCTCTCTCTCTCCCTCCCTCTCCCTCTCTTACTATGGAATCTATTCTCCTGCTTCATGACCTCCTCGTAGACCAGAGCCGGATGGTTACAGAGCTTCTTCAGATGCGTGATGAATGACAACGCCGACGCCGTCTGCCCGTCGACCTCAACCCATTGCATTATTCCAATTGGCACCGATCCTCACCCTCTCCGACTTCTCAATCGACCTCAGTTTCTTCTCAATCTCAATGAGCTTGTTGTAGAGGGCGTCCTGCAGTTCCGTGTTCTTGCAGCAGATGATATGCTCGTATTTGACCTGCAAAACACAATATACTGTCACTTCTTCTAAATCAATCGCTTCTTCTAAATCAATAAGACCAGAATGCGCAGTCCTTTAAGAAGGCAACTGACCGGTAGATACTTGGTGAGGAGGGCGCTGGTCCTTCTGATGATGCACTTCTCCACCAGGGAGACCATCTCCTTCGTCGCCTCCTCTCCTGTCTTCTGATCTTCGTCTGTGGCCGCTCCGTCGCGACCTCTGATGACATCATTCCACTGGTTTAGAAAAGGCTAAATACCTCAAAATCTTGTTTTCGAAGCGTTTTTTGAATTCGCCGGCCGTTCCGAGGAGACCGGGATTGACGAAATTGACCAAACTGGAAGAAATGGCATTAGAGAAAGGGAGAGAAATTACCTGTAATACTCCAATAAATCGTTCTGAATAGGAGTTCCCGAGATCAGAACGCGACGGGCGCAGTTCAGTCCACTCAGCGCCTGGTAGGTCAAATTCTCGTTGTTCTTCAGTCGATGACCCTGAATTAGACCTTTAAAATAGACAAACAAGACGATTACCTCATCACAGATGACCATGCCGATCTGGCTCGAGTGTAGGATCTTAGCGTAGAGACGGAATGTCTCGTAGGAAATGATGAGGACCGGAGCGGCGCAACGCACCCTCGAATCGGACATGTAGGCTTCTGAAAGCCGTGATTTTCTCGATATTCTCGTCTAACTCGTAATCAGAAACGTGTGCAAAATGAGCGAATTACTGACTGAGCTTGGCGGTGATTTCCTGCTTGTTTCCAGAATCCATCGGCAGTGCGTTGAGTCTCCCGCCCAGCCATTTCTTGATCTCCTTGTCCCAGTTCTAAATTCCCTCATTGGTGGTGATGCAACATGTATATTTTACCGATTAATCACTGAGAATTAAAGAATAAATGTTTTGCTAAGAAATTCATATGAAAGTGCCGTTCTGCGCGCGGAATATGGAAAATATCGTGCCGGGACCCGAGATAGTATCGAGAACTTACAATGTTCAAAATACTTATTTTCAAAAGTACTTTGAGAATTGTAAGTTCACGATAATATCTTGGGTAGGTCGGGATTTCAAACTGCCTTCTGAGGGATTTTCAGGTTGTATTCCACACAATTTTAGTTGCTGATCACTATAAACACAATATTATTAAATACAAATATTGAATTTCTATTGTTTTTGATTTTTTTAAATAAATTGCTGTAAGAATGGGTCCGCGAAGAAAATTTGCCCTCCAAATATGGCGGGAGGCCTCAAACCTTCCGGACACCCCAATTTAGGGTATGGCAACATTCTAACGAACCTTGACCAGACTACTCGGGCAGACGATGATGACCTTGGAAATGTGGGGCTTCGCCTCGGGACTCTGTCGAAGGAGGGTGTAGAGGAGGGTGATGCACTGAAGGGTCTTTCCGAGACCCATCTCATCGGCCATGATGCAACCGTGGAAACTGAAATGGAGAGGTTGAGAGAGAGGTTGAGAGAGAGAGAGAGAGAGAGAGAGAGAGAGAGAGAGAGAGAGAGAGAGAGAGAGAGAGAGAGAGAGAGAGAAGGATCCCTACTTTTCGATGTTCAATCCCGTGACGCAGTCGTACATGAACTTCACTCCCTCCCGCTGATGAGGACGCAGTACATTTCCAACGACTGGATCCACAACCACGTGGACCTGTAACAACAGCGTAATTATGGAACGAACATCATTAGTCATCAAAGTACAGTATCCCTTACCAATTTCTCCCCCTCCTTGGCGTGTAGTTCCTCGTGAGCCGTCATCTGAGGCGGTTGGAACAGAACCACGGCGTTCTCCGCGTACGGGTCGAAGAGCGCCATCCGCACCTTCTTCTTCCCCAATCCCAAGGCTCTACCAGAGTCTGAAAATACTCGTCTGGAATCAGTGGAAAAGAGGACTTACAGGCATATCCACTGACGGGGAGGATGAACTGCTTCGATAGGAGCCTCTCGATGATCGCCTCGTGGCTATCCGCCTGAAACCTTTCTTTTTGCCAAAGAAATAGCAAAGAATTACCTGATTCGTGATGGTTTTCGTAAGAGCTTCGACGAGTTTCAGGCGCAGGGGGTTCATCAGCTCCTCTCGCGTCGTTTCGAACGGGTTACAACGCTAAAATGGGAAGATTTGAAATTTCCCTGAAAACCAACCTGTATTTCTTTAAGTTTCTTCCTTTTCCTCTTCCCATCAGTGGGTTCCTCCTCCTCCTTCGGCGGTTTGGCAAAGGGGCTCTGGAAGGCGCCGCCCAGTTTCGGTGACGGGGTGACCGCCTGGCGTCCGTCGCCCGTCATACCCAAGGATTTGCGCTTTAGCATCTGAAATGACGATGTTCCAAGATTCCAAATTATAAAATAAGGGGAATCAGTGAATAGGAGAACTTAGAGGGTGAAACAAGCTCCGGTAGAACCTTAATTGTTGAAATGAAGGGAGCTCACTTCGATAAAAATAACCATAACCAGTCTAGCTACAAGCTTATTCAGTTATACAGTAAAATTTAAATGCATACACTTAAATAAAGTAAAATTTAACATATGAATCCCAAAAACCAATTGGCTTCTCATTTGAGATGTGTTTAAAACCAAGATACTCAGTGGACTAGTTTTCCTATTATGCTTTCTAAAACGTCAATATCATCGTACCAAGACCAATCGACATCGCTATGAGACCACTTACAATCGTTGCGAGACCATCGCAATACAAAATGGAATATTCTTACTCTAGGTATTCCCTCCTTGTTAAACTTTGCATTGTGCATAATTCTTATTTATTCTAGCAAGTATTAAAAATAAAACATTGCCGGAAAATTCATTTCAATCAAAGATTTCAAAACCATTTCCAGAAAATTCAAAAAATTTCGGTTGCCGCTTAGCATATTGCGTATCTAACTACGGTAAGCAGTGACGTCACTGCCGATCCAGTTTCGCGAACGGCCGGCCGCCGTTCAGCCGTTGGTTTCTTTGCTTTCACGCCTTTATTTTTACTTATCCATAATTATCATAGAATATATTCGTATTCTAATTAGTTTTAATTATTCGTTAATTAGCATACTGCACGATTTCGCTAAAGAACCCCATAAACGCTCCGGTCGTCGGTTTTAAACGGGTAGAGATAGTTTCGCTCATCGGAGTGTTTATCAACTGGATCACATGACGCGGAAATGTTCCAGTAGAGCTTCTTTACGGGTATTTTGTTGAAAAGAAGCTTTTTAAATATCTGGGCAAGTTGTTATTGTATTTAATTCATGTGAAAGTTCAATAATGTTCTTTTTTCGCTGCAGGACCCGTAGATTTTTTATTCAATGGTCTCAACGCGATATAGCTGCATTCCCAATGGTTGATTTACTGAGAGATTTTTTTGGAGCTGAATAACCCAGATGCTTAACTTCGAAATTGCGTAAATCGTGTATTTTAACGTTTACCCGCTACCATTCAATCGGAATACAGTATTACATTCTTTAAACACTAAGATCTTTAAACACTATGTTTAAAGGCTGCTATTTCTTAATGTGCCCTTGTTTTTGCATTTAAAACACGATCAAATGAGTCATCGACCGCGATGAGCACCTGTTACGCTCCCCCGTGTTTGTTTTGAATCCAAATCACCGCCCTATCTTGCTTTTATATGTTCTCCTCGTCGTGAAATGCGTAAAGTTCCATAATCTGCTTCCAGATGAGCACGGCCACTCAGCGTCTTCAGACCAAGAGACAGACGTTGGACGAGGCCTACGCCCCTCCGGCCAACTTCCTGGAGATCGAGGTCCTGAACCCCGTCACCCACGGAGTCGGGAAGATGCGCTACACCGACTACGAAATTCGCCTCAGGGTCAGTTTCCCTTGCCGTATTCTATTTTATTTAATTTTTTTTAGTCAAATCTGCCGGTTTTCAAGCAGAAGGAGTCGTCGGTTCGTCGTCGCTACAGCGATTTCGAGTGGCTGCGCGGGGAATTGGAGCGGGATAGCAAGGTACGCGATGAATAGTTTACGTCCTGCCGATAAACAATCCGTTTTGAGCCTCCAGCTAATTCGGTTCGTTTAGATTGTCGTGCCGACGCTGCCGGGCAAATCGCTGAAGCGCCAGTTGCCGTTCAGGTCCGACGACGGGATTTTCGAAGAGGAGTTCATCGAGAGGAGGAGAAAGTCGCTCGAGGTTTTCATCAATAAGTCAGTATTTATCGATTATTTTTGTTATTGTTTTTGAATGATTTTACTACCACGGATGATGTCAGCCACGGCGGAGACGGTTCACCGCCTTGTGGTAAAAAGCGTACCCATTTAAAGGTTTCTTGGGTCATGCACGGAAGTTCCTAAATTAGGGATAACTGAGATCTTTAAAAGTCGCAGATTTTGAGGTAACCGTTTCTGCCGTGGCGACTGTCTGATGCTGATTAAAGGTCTCAAAAAGCTATGGGTCCCGCACGGAAGTTCCTAAACTATGATGTTGCTTAAGAGAGCCATTTTAGACTATTTGATAATATTTAATTTCGAAACAACAAAGAAAGATGATGTAAATTGAGAAAAAAAAACTTGTGATTCATCAAGATTTGTTTAAAATAGTAGCCACGAACGGAAAACGTCGATTCGTTTTGAAGTGCGTTAAATAAGATCGAATCTGAATTTCTCATCGCGCACCAGAAATGTGGAGGCTGCTAGTTTAATTATAACTCCGGAATATGAGAAATGCAACAATTTTTCATCAATATCAGGTTTATGCCTCAACCAGGAGGCGTCATAAATACCCCTTTGGAATCGATATTTATTTGGTCCATCAACAATTAATTAATTCGATGTGAGCAGTTTAAAATTTAAATTAAAAGTGTGATTTCTCATTCGCTTTATAATCCCCCTCTTTCCAGAGTGGCCGGTCACCCGTTGGCGCAGAACGAGCGCTCCCTCCACATCTTCCTCCAGGAGGCCGCCATCGACAAGAACTACGTCCCCGGAAAGATCCGCACCGCCTGAACCCCCTGCCCTTAATTATTTCGACCCTCACACTTCATAATTCCATGCCCCCGTTTTGCGTTTGATTGTGAATAGCCATCATAGCCCCTGGACATCCTGTGATTACGCCAATGATACACACTTTGTACACTTTTTACGCAGATTCTCATAAATCTTTTTTACCGAAGCACTTTTTGCTATCTTTCTTCTCTTTTTTTAGATGATCACGTAATTGGGTTGCTGCGGGGGCGCAGTATCGACCAGCTGTACGGGGTGCTTTAGTCTTCCCGACTATCGCCAGTCGACCACTTCCAGGCGATAAGAAATAGTTTAGTGGTCAGCTGGGAGTATTCTCTCTCTCTCTCTCTCTCTCTATCTCTCTCTCTCCCTTCTCTCTCCTTATCAAGCTTTCCATTTTACTAATCAAGTTGTCCATATTTCCATTAAAGAACCGCGTAAAAATATTTTTCCATATTTTTCGATAAAAGCCTAGATCGCATTCCCAGGATTCCAAAAAATGCCTACTTTACCTATTTTGCATAAAAATGAACCGATTTAAGAGCGCTTGAAATTTGGGGAAATTGTCATTTGAATTGCCGCCAACTCTGCGTCTCCCCATTTCCCACACTCTCTCGCCCACTCTAGCCGTGTTTCCGTGCGGCACACGCGTAAAACGGCCGTGTAAACGCGCCCCTTTTGCAGTCCAAATCATATAGAAGGGGTATGTTTCAGAAACGTGGAAACTATATCTATTCAATAAAATAAGTGTAAAGAGAAAAAATTTCTCGGTCTGCCCCCAGATAAGTGATTTGAGAACCCTGTTGTAACATTCACGCAATTAGTTAAGTCCAAGTTAATTTCACACTATTTCCAGCAAGTTCAAAAAGGGATTCAACAGTTAAATTTATTTGAATTTTAGGATGTCTTTACCATATTTCGGATAGATGTTTTTATCCAGCCTGTAAGGTGAATCTTTGCGCTTTTTGTCGGGATTATCCAAAGCTAGAAGTGGGGTACAATCCTATTTACATGTTTTTTCTTGTTTCTAGGCGCTAAGCACGTATTGAGGCTTTCCCGCTAATGGGCACTGGGCGAAACACATCAGTTCTGTGAAATGGACATCGGAAATGTGGAGAAACGAAATCCTCTCTCTTTCTCTCTCTCTCTCTCCCTCTCTCTCTCTCGATAAACAATTGGAAATTCTTCCTCCCTATGCAAATCCCAACGCCCTTGAACCGTGAGCAGTGGTCCTCGGCCTCGGCCTTTCCTCCCGACTCCTCTTCCGCCCCCCCCCCCCTTTGTGTGAAGGAAACAAACATTGTTCTTTGTATTTATTCATCTGTTGTTTACCCCAAGGGCAAGGATCTCAATTGTTTAGCCATTTTTCTACATGTGACTTTACGTTTTTCTCAGTCCACAATGTGGACAACAGCAATTTAGAGGCTTTGATAAGGCGCCTGTTTTGGTGGAAAATGGTCATCAAAGGACAGGGGTGAAATAGTACAGTGGTATTTATACCGAAAAGTTGTCACTCTTACATTTATCCCATTTTTTCCAGATTTAAAGCATTCCCCTTTGTTTTCACCAAAAATAGCCAAAAACCGTTTTTTTTGCCCCCAACTCCAATGTTTCTTCGGATTGTCAGACGATGTTATCAAAATATACTCGTCGCTCATCGAGCACTGCCACAAAAATTCCCATTTTTCACCTTCATGCTCATCTACAAATGGACGTGATTGCGTCCTCATTCAAAAAATATTTTCGGTGCGACGCTCTTTTTAATAAAAAATAAAAAATTGATTTTCTCGGTGCTTTTGAAAGGTATTTCTGCGTTTCTTGTTTAAAAAATTAACTTGTCAATATAAGAAACATTTAAAGTTTAATTTACGTGAAACACGCCCTTTTAAGCATCTAATAGGACGCATTGATGTTTCACTCGCCAGATATCAATGAAAATACTGATTTGGGCTCATTTAAGCCTCATCTTCAGTCGAACTAATGTTGTAAGCAAAATAAATAAGACGATTCTGGTAAGCAAAGGTCCTATTTCCGTTCACTCACTCACACACTGCTCTCTCTCTCTCTCTCTCTCTCTCTCTCTCTCTCTCTCTTTCACAAGAGACAGCTGTGACGTCCGCCGTTCAAAAAAGCCTGCGTTCCTCCGCTTGGCGCCTTGCGACCAGCCGTCCCCCCCCCTGTTTGCGCTCGGTTGCCGCCTCGTTTGCGCACCCAGCTGACCGTCCGTCGTTTTTGCCAGAACCTTTGTTTTCCCTGGCGTCATTTCCTGTTTTCTTCCTTTTCGATATCCCCTCTCTCTTTCATTCCCACTTTCTTTTCGTCATTTCTCCGATTTGGTATTTCTTTCGGGGAGGAAAAGTTCATCTGATGAATCAACGAGCAGTCATAATGCACTACATTCAAGGAGAGACAATAAATAGAGTGTCTGGCCAGGAGAGACCACTTTTGATGATTTCTCTCTCTCTCTCTCTCTCATTCCACTTCCCCACACCAACGTTTTGTCCTGTCTTCTTGCCAAACGATCCCAATCGCCGCAAAAACAAAAAACTCTTCGACAAAAAGATGCCATCCTGCCAGCCGCCTGCTGCCACCCGTCCTGTGATTAGCATCGCCGTGAGGAAGGCTGTTTGTGCCGTCTCGTCTCTCGGCCGATAACATTTACGCAAACAAAAGTCTTCTGTTTTGACCAACTAGGCCTTTGTCATGAACAACTGCCCCCTCACTGTCAACTGTACTCGTTTTGGCCTTGTCTTCTGATGACTTCGCCTTGTCTTCTTCCTTAGAGTTTACGTATGTGTGGATGTGTGTTAGTGTGAATGTGTATATGTGTGTGAGTGAGAGAGAGAGAGAGAGAGAGAGAGAGAAACACAGATAGACACACATAGACAGATAGACCAATGGTCTTCAAACTCCACGTGCTTCCACAGCTGTGAAACACGAATAACAAACATTTCACTTAAAAATTGATTTAATGGCCTTCTTTTGAGAAACTCCAGTTTTTATAATCTTTTCCATTTTGTTTAATTAAATTGTATGTTTACCTATTTAAAGGGGAAGGACCTCCTAAAATTGATTTTTCAAAGTCTCTTAACAATTATTTTATTAAATAGATATCGTTTATACGATTCTGAAACATACCCCTACTATATGTTTTTGACTGCAAAAGGGGCGCGTTTACACGGCCGTTTTACGCGTTTGCCGCACGGAAACACGGCTACAGTGGGTGAGAGAGTGTGGGAAATGGGGAGACGCAGAGTTGGCGGCAATTCAAATTGTAATTTCCCCAAATTTCAAGCGCTCCTAAATAGGTTCATTTTGATCTAAAATGGGTAAAAGAGGTATTTTTCGGAATCCTCGGAATGAGATCTAGACTTTTATCACATAATCAGGAAAATAATTTTTACACGGTTCTTCCCCTTTAAATCATTTTGCAACCTGGAAATCTTTCTGGCATCACCATCGACTTCCTTGGAAAATTTCGGTCCTTTAGTCGAAAAATACGGGTTTCCCGCTTTTTCCTCTTTTTTTATACAAACCAATAAGTTTTAATAATAAAAATCAAATAAAACACATAAAAAACAAAAAGATCAGTAAAACTTTGAAATGTCTTTCGTTGGGAGACCCAGCGCCTGTCGTTTTCCTGGTTTCCTTTCGTCAGTCGTCCGTTTGCCGACTTTCCTCCGCATTGATTGTGTCGCATAACGGCGAGAACACACAAACGAAAAATGCTACATCCCTACTTTTATCCTATTTTTCCGGATTTTAAGCCTTCTCTTTTGTTTTTCACTAACAATTCAAGTTTCTTGGCTTTTAAAGTTTTTTGGCATTTGGTCCCGCCGCGATGGGTTCAGTGGCAAAAATCGGTTTGCCAGACGATGTTATCAAATTATGTGATCTCAAGGTTTCCAGACGACCTTCAGAAGGCAGACGGTTAGTAACATTGATGTTTGGTACTGGTTTCACAGACAGACAGACAGACACAGACACACGCACACACTGACACACATTTTCAGTTTCTCTTCTTCTTGGACTCTCTTTCTCTCTCTCTCTCTCTCTCCCTCTCTCTCTCTCTCTCTCTCTCTCTCTCTCTCACACACACACACACACTCTCTCTCTCTCTGTCTCGCTCTCTTCCCCTTTTTCGCCTCACACAAAATCACAAAGTCCATCATTGTCATTTTTCGTTCCCTTTTGTGTAAAAACCGTTTCATGCGTACCGATTGACCCGATTCCTCTGCGTCTCTCCCCTCCGTGCGCTCTCTTAGCAAAGAATTTCATATAAGTGCAGACGACGAAATTAACCGTTTGGCGCCTTTTAAGGACCCTGAGAAATCAGAAACAGGCTCATTTCTTGGTCACTCTTTTGTCTCTTACTTCTCTCATTTCTGTTTTTCTCTATCGCCCTCACCCCTCTCCTCTCTCTTCCCAAAAATCAGAATCTTTCAGGTCCTATGATTTCATTAGTGGACGTGTCCCGCTTCCGGCGGGCCTTGTCCTTCAACAATGGCTCCCCTTACGATCAGAACGCCAATGAGGTAAGATCTCTCTCTCTCTCTCTCTCTTTCTCTCTCTCTCCCACTCTCTCTCTCTCTCTCTCTACCAAATTACGAAACCCTGAAATCCACTGTTTTTGAGTCCACCCTACTATTAGTCACTTTCGTTTGCTGTCCACACGGAAACGTCACGATTTTATGAATAACAATCATAAAAACTGGAAACCATAATCAATTCCCAAGAATCCACATTTCAGATAAAAGCGGAGACAAAACGAAAGTCTTTCCGTCGAAGGATCTTCTCTTCAATGAGAGCTAGGTCAGTTTTGCAGGATGTCTAAATGTTCTCTGGTGCCATAACTTAATTAGTATGTGCGATAACGGCAGTATTTTGCAAATTGAGTAGGATTATTGGCGGTGTTTTCCAATTCGGGGCTACTTTTTCTGCGGAGGCTAGAACTATACACGAGACAGTTGTCTGGCCTGTGTACTTTGTGCTCGGCGCTGGGAAAAAGTGAAAAAAGTCGACTTTCGCGGAGGAAACAACAAGAGAACACGAGACACAGAGATCACTGGGTTTAGAGGCTACGAGAGAGAGAGAGAGAGAGAGAGCGAGAAATTTGAAAGCGAACAGGGCCAATGACATGACAAAGGATCCGAACCCACCGGTGTGCAAAAGCTAACTGGGCTACAGACGGCAGCTTTAACCGTTACACCACGGGATCACATGCCGTGCACTGTCGAGAGAGCAACCAAGTTCTCGCGCAAGCCAAAAGCCGTGGGAGCTTATTTCAGTTTCCAACACGGAAATAGGACCTTTGCTTACCAGAATCGTCTTATTTATTTTGCTTACAACATTAGTTCGACTGAAGATGAGGCTGAAATGAGCCCAAATCAGTATTTTCATTGAAATCTGGCAACTGAAACTTCAAAGGGCGTGTTTCACGTATATTAAACTTTAAATGTTTCTTATATTGACAAGTTAATTTTAAAACAAGAAACACAGAAATACCTTTTAAAAGCACCGAGAAAATCACTTTTAATGTTTTTCTTAAAAAAGCGCGTCGCACCGAAAATATTTTTTGAATGAGGACGCAATCACGTCCATTTGTAGATGAGCATGAAGGTGAAAAATGGGCATTTTTGTAGCAGTGCTCGATGGGATAATTTGATAACGTCGTTTGAGAAACCGAAGAAACATTGGAGTTGCGGGCAAAAAACGGTTTTTAGCGATTTTTCGTCCGTGTACTCTTTTGGATTGAAATTTCTCCATATCACCGCGAAACCAAGTGCAAAAACCTTTTGCTGGCCAATAATGTTCGATTATTTGTGAAAAACAAACGGGAAGGCTTTAAATCTGGAAAATAGGATAAAAGTAAGGATGTTGAACTTTGCGATTGCGTGTTCTTGCCGTTATGTGACCCAAGTGAGGGAGTGAGGACGTGAGGACGTGAGTGAGTGGCACTCCCAATTCTCACCCTTTGTTCTCTGCGCGTAGTGTGCCTTGTAGTTTGCCGACACGCGGTTGCCCCCCCCCCCCCCACATAAACCATTCGGCTGACCTACTGAAAGTGATTTTCTCTGTTCAGCAGAGAAATGCGCTTTCCGCCCAGAATTTATAGACAGAAGTGAGTTTTCTTCCCTATTTTTATATCTCTACCCTAAAAAGGAATGTTAAAGGGACCGTCAAGGGCCTTTTACAAGTTTATTTTAATTAATAATACATATTCTTCTTATTTAGGTTTCAATATTCGATTTTGGTCAAATTGCCAGATAAACTAGAAGTTTTAAATTTCTCCCTTGAAACAATTCTTTCCAACGGCTTCCAGCTAACGGGCTACCTTTCTCTGTTTTCTATAGCAGTTCCGTTGTTTTCCGGGGCCTCCCTGGTCCCAGCCGGCTGTCTGAACTTAAGCGACAGCTGATCTTTTCGCGTGATACTCATCCATACGATTACACTTCCTATCTTTCATTCTCGCTATGGTTTTCCGGCGGCTGTTCAAACGAGCAACGTTCGTTTTTAGCTCATTTCGCTAAATTTCAATCAATAAACTTCATTCATTTAATTTAATTGCTTAAATTAAACCGTGAATGTTCATTTCCATTTGGGCAATGCGACGACAAATCGTACGAGTGTTCCGTGTGCCATGGAATTTTGCAGCGATTACGCAAATAGAGGAAGAGATACCTCGGTTGCAAACAATCGCGGCCGTTTTTTGTCAATTGGAATATTGATTTAAGGCTAGGATTCTGTTTTAGGAGGAATTTCATCAATTGATAGATACGACCAAGGGTGGCCGAAACGCGGCAGTGGAGTTTGGGAAAGCTAGCCGGCCCGTTTTCTGAAAATCGAATTTTAAATTTAACTCATTCAAAACTTTATATTTTTCTGTTATTTTTGTTGTAAACACTAGTTCTAAACATGCAAAAGATACTGTGTAAAGGAAGATTCGAACTACCCTATATAAATTTTTGTAATTTCCATGGACGAGTGGCTAAGAGGTCGGACTGGTAATCCAAAACTACCCCAGTTCGATCCCCGCTCGACCAAACTTTTTTGCGTCAAGTGTTTTGATGAATACTTATAATAGAGACACTTATTTGCCACCATACCTATCAAATACTTTTTTTTCTAACTTTTGAAAATTTTTGTCTCCAACGCCGCCCTTGCTTGCAACGTGTACAAGTTTGCTTTGAAAAAATCAATTAGAGTTTGCTGAAAACGAATATATTAATGATAACTTTTCAATACAAAGAACTTTCATAGGAATAGTGGAGTGGTGTGACAAACCTATCAATGTAAAATTAACAAAACTAAGGTTGTAAACTGGCGGGTTACCCCAGCTGCTTGTCTTCTCCGAAGATGTTTTTGCGCCTGAAACATAAAAGATACTGTAATAACATAATTCCGTGTGTTTAAAAATAGTTTGAACAGTTCATTTAAATATCTCAACTTTTCAGACGTCCCCCTACCGGTTCCCTGGACGAGGCTTCAACTTCCTCCTCTTCCACATCTTCGATCTCTTCCGGAAGTGGTGTCGTTCTCAGGTAATAAATTTAATCAATATTACTCAAATATTAGTATTAAAAATTGTTTCTATTACGAAAATCCATAATTTATCACATAAAATCACATAAAAGTCATCCTTTCGCATTTTTCGGGTGTCTCCCTGCCCCTTCCCCGTTATCTTATCTTTTCCCTCATTTCCGGTGCATGGTTAGCACCAAACCCACTCAGCTTCATTTTCCATTTCAAATCCTTTATTTTCTTTTTAAACTCTTTGAAATCAAAAAAACTTTCTTTTTTTAGTATTTATAGGTTCAATTGTAAAAAAAACCAGAAAATATGAAAATGGGTGCAAAAAGTGTCTTTTCGCCCTCAAAATGGTCCTCGTCCCATTCCCCTCAAAATTCGCCATCAGAAAACAGTACCAGCCGGTTGGCGATAAGTCCTAGTTAGCATATCGGACCATTCCGTTAATATAAGCGGCAGTCGCGCCAGCTGGCTGCCTCCATGCGACTCCTCGCACCACCGGAGGACTACATTGTGTTCAGGTTGGGTAGATTGGCTAGATTATGAAGTTTTCGAATTTTAAATCGATTAAAAGTTTGAAAAGCTTAAAATTGTAACTCTTTATAGTTTTAAAACAACAGTATTCATTTAAAATGCAAATGTAGGTGAGATGAGAGCCGCTTTAGTAAACGCAGTATACTCGCGGCGAAATATGCATGCGCTGATTTGTTTGTAGGCATTGGCTGAGTATCACATATATGAATGTTAAACTGTGCCATTGTTAAGTATTCGTATTGAAACAGTGGAGTGATGGGACAATAGAACAAGAAGGGAAAATGGCCAAGAAACCCCATCTCTCTCGACTTCTTTAACTCTATTTCTATTTCGCCGTTCGTTTTATCTTCCTCTATCTTTTTTTCTATGAGCTTCCTTTTTCTGCTACTTTCTTTTTCTCTCTTTCTCTCTTTTCCCTGCCAACTTTCTCTTCTTGAGAAAAATATTTTCGGTGCGACGCGCTTTTTTAAGAAAACATTTAAAATTGATTTTCTCGGTGCTTTTAAAAGGTATTTCTGTGTTTCTTGTTTTAAAAATTAACTTGTCAATATAAGAAACATTTAAAGTTTAATTTAAACACGCCCTTTTAAGCATCTAATAGGACGCATTGAAGTTTCAGTTGCCAGATTTCAATGAAAATACTGATTTGGGCTCATTTGAGCCTCATCTTCAGTCGAACTAATGTTTTAAGCAAAATAAATAAGACGATACTGGTAAGCAAAGGTCCTATTTCCGTGTTGGAAACTGAAATAAGCTCCCACGGCTTTTGGCTTGCGCGAGAACTTCCAGTGGGTTCGAATCCTTTGACCAGTTGTAGTTTGTAGTAGTTCACTTGTAGTTTACCGACACACGTTTCGGCCTCCCGCCTGAACCCTTTCATTCGGCAGATCGAAAGTGATTTTTCCTCTTCTCTCTTCACCTAAAGTCTAGCCAAAGATTTTCATGTCAGTTGTCAGAAGGCTATCAGTTTTCATCAAAGTTTCAACTATCATGTTTTCTTCTGATGGAACTATTCAATGTAATCAGAAGGTTTATCCACCTGGTCATCTGTAACCTTACTACATTTGTTAACCATTACATTTGTTTCCTAAGATCATCTTCTTAAACAAACTTCTGGAACAAGCTACTTTTATCCCTTGTGGGCGAGAGCACATTGTTTGGAACAGATGGTCTATGTGATCTATCACTCCTTGTACTTCGCTTGAGTATCCTATATGTTAATTCAAACTGACCAAACACTATGTGTTTCGTAAACGGCAAAAAGGAAGTTCCGTCTCCGCTGACTAATCCAATCAGACGCAAAAAGTACCCAAACCGTACTGATCTTTTCTTCGCTACTTTGGTGTTGCACCCTCTGTTCCCGCCTGAATTTCTCTCCATTACCCAATTTTCCCTCGATTCCCACGCCGATTCCCTCCATCCCGCGGCAATCTGACCGTCTTCTTGTCTTCTGTCTTCTCCTTCTGCCTTCTTCTACCTCCGAATGCCGTCTTCTGATGCCACAGGAAGCCAGGAGAGAGTCCGAGTTGGAGATGGAGTCAAAGCGGCCTTGGCTAGGAGGAGGGAACGATTGGCTGCCCAGGAAAGAAGAACAGGAGGAGAGAAGGTCCCGGAGAAGAAGGAGGGAGGCACATTGGCTAGATTGAGGAGAAGCTTGAGTGCCAGATTGCTGACGAAGGCTGGGGAACCGGAGAGGAAGAAGAGATTCACTTCATTGGTCGCCAGGGATTCGAACAGAGGAAAGAGGCAAGTCTCTCGTTCTCTCTTTCTCTTTCTCTCTCTCTCTCTCTCTCTCTCTCTCTCTCTCTCTCTCTCTCTCTTTCTCTTTCTCTTTCTCCTTCCCTCTTTCTTTCTTTCTTTCTTTCCTTCCTTCCTTCCTTCTTTCTTATTTTCGAAAGATCCTATCCTACAGAAACCTCAGAAGAAGGGCACAGTATAGATCCTCTGTTATTCATGTAACCACTCTAAACCTATCATTTTAACTATTTATCACTAAAAAGAAGGTATTTTTAAACATTTTCATTCAAACCGACCATTGAAAAATCACTTTCAACCGTTGTAGGTCTTCCGTAAACACATGTCCCTCCATTTCTGACTTCTCTCATTTGAAAACTAGGCTTAAAATGTAGGAATCTATGGTTTTTCAGTTAAAGTCTGGGTCCCACCGCGATTTCCAAGAGAAAAGATGACAAAATGAAGGAATTCCTTGCTGCAAATTGATCTGGTTAAGAAATAGTTGCAAAAGAGCACATTTCCTTTGCGCAGGAACTAATGGAAAGCCTATTTCCAGGGCTTTCAATCGGGAAAATAGTAGTTTTCCTCAAAAAAGAAATCTGAATCCTATTTTCAGGCAAAGTTTTTGGGTTTTATATTCACAAATATCATTTTAAGGGCTAAGGACTTACGGTTAGTCATTATCCAATCCTGTTATCTCAGTCACAACCCGTGGTTCTGCCCATTCCGGTCAAAAATATTTCCATTGAGCAATTGAGAAAGAACCCCAACCTTTATGTGGCTAAAATCGTAAATAGACACATTAACCTTAATGATTAACTTTAACCTTAAAGGAGAAGGACCGCGTAAAAATATTTTTTTGTTTATGTGATAAAAGTCTAGATCTTACTTCCAGGATTCCGAAAAATACCTCTTTTACCCATTTTGGATCAAAATGAACCGATTTATGAGCGCTTGAAATTTGGGGAAATTACAATTTGAATTGCCGCCAACTCCCCTTTCCCACACTCTCTCGCCCACTCTAGCTCTTTTTTGAAATGAGGGTCGATGTTATGCTAATTCACCCATTTCACTAAGGTTAATTTGCTCCAACACCGCTCCAAGCAACGGTTTTTCACAAATTACCTGATTAGCATAGGATTTGCCGTCATTTTGAAAAGGAGGCTGATGGTCCCTTTAAGGGCTGAGGATCAGTGTTACAAGAAGTCCCCCATTGACATTATCCAATTCCTGTTATCTCAGTCACAACCAGTGGTTCTGCCCATTCCGGTCAAAAATGTTCCCATTGAGCAATTGATAAAAAGCGGGTCCCTTTCTGTGGCTAAAGCAGTAAATAGGTAGATTAACCTTAACGAATAACCTTAATGATTAGTCTTAATCTTAACCTTAATGGTTGACCGTAAGCTTGACTTTCAAGTATAACCTTAACCTTAATGCCAGTAATGGAAATCAACAATGAACCAATGTTTCGGTAGCTGTCACATGCCTAATCCCTAGAACTATCGGGAAACCTGTAGAGTCTGTGATAAGAGGATAAAAAGGCGATCTTCTGGAAGAACAAAGAGTGCCTTCCAGATGGAAGATGATTAGAGAGAGAGAGAGAGAAAGTAGGCATAATGTGCCCATCCGCATCTTCAAGCTGCTTTCTCTGTGGTTTGATCATCACGTGATGACAAGCTACGTATAACTTATGGGATCCTTATCAAACCTAGAGTTTGAGCCATTTCTCCGCTATCTCGGGGACTCCACTCGACTCTGGAGACGGAGAATGGAAACTGGAATTGACTTGTCATAGAACTGTGATCAGAAACAAGGCATTTAGATGCTCAGGTTGATCTATTATTTTTATGGTAGAAGTTTTCTGACAAGCTAGGTGGAAATCAGGCCAATGTTTCCTTCTGCGGTAGAAATTAATCACAGCCGGGTGTTTTATGTGATTTCTTGATGTCAGACGACACGTCACTTTCCTTCGCCAGCGAGAAATCACATATGGGACGGCGAAGAGGCATAGCACACGATATGTCATAGATATGCCCTTCTCTGAGTCTAAGCGGTGGGTTTTTACAGAGTTACAGAAATCTTCAATCTAAACTGGGTGTTCTAGGCTTAATAACGTCCTCAGTCAATCCTTATGTCTATGCCTCTCTCACACTTACTGACTCTCTCTCTCTCTCTCTCTCTCTCTCTCTCTCTCTCTCTCTCGCTCTCTCACTAGCTCACTCATTCACTCACACGTTCTCTTTCTTTCTCTCACTCTCTTTATTAACTGGTCCATATGGCTCGGGTGATCTCTGTGTCCCACGCAACATCTTGTTGTCACATCAAACAAAAACTTCCTGTTCACAGTGTCGAGCACAAAGTACACAGACCTGCGGCAAATGAAAAAAACACTAGAGTCGTCGCCCAACGAGCTTTCCTTAAGTGACAGAGCGAGCGACCGGTTACAGTAACAGCATGGCGGGAAATTTGAAAGCGAACAGGACGAATGACATGACAAAGGATCCGAACCCACCGGTGTGCAAAAGCTAACTGGGCTACAGACGGCAGCTTTAACCGTTACACCACGGGATCACATGCCGTGCACTGTCGAGAGAGCAACCAAGTTCTCGCGCAAGCCAAAAGCCGTGGGAGCTTATTTCAGTTTCCAACACGGAAATAGGACCTTTGCTTACCAGAATCGTCTTATTTATTTTGCTTACAACATTAGTTCGACTGAAGATGAGGCTTACATGAGCCCACATCAGTATTTTCATTGAAATCTGGCAACTGAAACTTCAATGCGTCCTATTAGATGCTTAAAAGGGCCTGTTTCACGTAAATTAAACTTTATATGTTTCTTTTATTGACAAGTTAATTTTAAAACAAGAAACACAGAAATACCTTTTAATGGCACCGAGAAAATCAAAAAATTTTTATTAAAAAATGCGTCTCTCTCTCAAAAGAATACAGTTTCTATTTTGAACAGGAACTGGGCACAGTGCCATAAACAGAGCACCCATGATGCGCGACAAACCACAACCTTATCTTTATCGGTTATGCTGCCGAACTTCCGATAACGCCCATAACCATACCGGAAAATTCTGTCCGAATTTCATAAACTCACGTTTATCATAGCCTTTTTTCCAGAACTTTCCTATTTTAAATTTAGTTTCATATTGTTTCGACCATAATTTCAAGCTTTTCGTCGCAGGGGCCCTTCAAACGACGCTATGAACACATTGTAACTATAAAAGTGCACACAATTTCACAATTATTTCCTACAAATCCCGTCGTCTTCTGGAATTTGCCCCTTTATCTGCTTGCACAGTCATTTGCACTGCGATCCGGCCGTAGTTCGTCTACCGGAGGTCCGCAAGATAAGAGATAACTATGCCCCCGACGCTAAGATCAGCCCACTTTTTGATTTCTAAACATAATTAACAATAAATGTTTTACAATAATGAATAAAAATAAGTGCTTGGGGGTATTGGTACAACTCATACACTATTTAAAGGCAATTACTTAGCATTTCCTCATTTTCCAACTTAAAATACTGAATTTTCATCGATTTTCAGTATTTGAAATATGAGCTGCCGTTTGCCGCACACAATTTTTTTGCCACAGCTCCAACATGCCGAATGCCGCATACAGTCCTGTAAACAGCGGGCGGCGGCAGTTGCGCATGGCCCGTTTGCTGGAAGCCGTTGGAAAGAATTGTTTCAAGGGAGAAATTTAAAATTTCTAGTTTATCTGGCAATTTGAACAAAATCGAATATTGAAACATAAATAAGAAACATACGTATATTTAATTAAAATAAACTTGCAAAAGGCCCTGACGGTCCCTTTAAACTTTGAAATTGCGCGTTGTACCGAAAATGTTAGTACGCAATCAGGGTATTCTGGACAATATTGGCATGATGTGGTAGTTAGGTTACTTTGTAGCCATTTTAATGGGTAGGAATTAAGAAAAAACAAAATATTTATAAACTTATATGTTTAAAAAGCTTTTTCCTATGGTTTCCTTTAATCTTGGTCTAGGAAGCCCTTGAAATCAGCAATCGCCCTCCCACCATCAGATAATCTAAAAAAAACACCTCTTTCCCCCTTGCCGGAGCACTCCAAACACCTTATCTCCCAATTCAATCAATGGAGATACGCCTATTTTAGACCCAAAATAGTCATTCTCTCGTTTCTCTCGACTTCTCCAATGTTAGACACTCCTCCTTCTGTCAGATCCATCAGAATGAGGCTGAGAAGGCCCTCGCGGCTGGGATTCATCGATGACGACAGAAACGCCATTTCAGAGGATGAGACGGCGGCTACCGTACGCATCAGGAAGTAATAGAATGCCTTTAACTTGTTGTAAAATACAAAAAAATGGATTTTAATAAGGAAAATCGATTTTAAAATTAAAGTTTTCAGGACGATCTCATCGGACACGCTTTTGAACGACCGAAATGCCCTCTCTTTTACTCCATCGGCCCTGAGGTCTCCGGGATCTTTCAGCAGTAATTCTAGCAATGAGAAAAGAGGGTGAGTCTCTTTCTCTCTTTTTCTTTTTCTCTCTTTCTCTTTTTCTCTTTTTTCTCTTTCTCTCTTTCTATTTTTCTATCTTTCTCTCTTTCTCTTTTTCTCTTTCTCTCTTTCTATTTTTCTATTTTTCTCTTTTTCTCTTTTTCTCTCTTTCTCTTTCTCTCTTTCTATTTTTCTCTTTCTCTCTCTCTCTCTCTCTCTCTCTCTCTTTCTCTCTTTCTCTCCATCCCCCTATCATGTATTTTTCTTGATCAGAATCCGGATACAGTAATCCAAAAAGAAGCGTGAGGTCCGAAATGTTGTACGCAATTAAGCCGCCATCATCCAATTATACCTTACAGCTAGTCTGCCCTGTTTTTAACCGAAAGCCCTGCGTTTAGCCGACTGATGTGTGGGATAAGTGTAGGCGAAGCTATACAAAAATCGATTTCATTTAATTTTCCATAAAATTTTAATAAAATCCCGAAATAGCTGAATAATTAGCTCGATTCTCACATTTACGTATCTAATCCCCGTGGTGAATATTCCAATTCCTCCCGCCCGCCCTCATTTTTCTCATTTTCTACTTATTGACATGGGTTTCTGGTCGAGGTGGGTTTCCTCTCTTTCTCTAACACTCTCTCCTTCTCTCTCTCTCTCTCCTCTCTCTCGTATGTCTCACCATATTTCACTTCCAACTATTCCACAGACTTGTTTTCAAAAACAAAATCAGCATTTCTGATTCACCGGTCAATAACCGATTGGCTTATCTAACAGGTCGAAGAACAAATAAAGACCGGCATCTCGCATGAGCCAAAAAAATTTTATAGAGAAAAAAGTTCCGGAACTTTGGTCATTGCCTAATCCACATTAATACAGTCTTCCCTAAATTTTTAACTTTGCGCACAAGATTTTCCGACTCACGCTTCTTTTATTGAAAGGAACCCGATTACAGTAATCCAAAATTAAGTATGAGATCAGAAATGCAAACCTGCAATTGCAACCTTACGACAGTCTGCCCTGCGTTTAACGAATTGACTGTTTTATTTAATATTTGGCTGAAAGTAAGGGGAGATATATAAAAATTCGATTTCCTTTCAATTTCCATAAAATTCTAATTAATCCCCGAAAGTAGGTCGAATAATTAGCTTGATATCAAATTTTCATATGTACTTCTTATTCAAATTCCTCCATCCGGGCTCTCTTTTCTCTCATTTCCTAATGGTTATCAGGTCGAAGTGAGTTTCCTACCCTATCTTTTCTCAAGTTTCTTCAAATTTTCTACCAAATCTTGGCATCTTTCTTTATCTCTCTCTCTCTCTCTCTCTCTCTCTCTCTCTCTCTCAAAGAGGTTCCTTCTTTCTTCAACTTCTAGTTTCAGTGACCCTGATGCGCCCCGCCACGCTGTGAAAAAGAAGAAATACTTCTCCGAGAGGAACAAGAACATTCTGAAGAAGCTTATCCACCCGAATTATCAGGAGAGGAATGCCCAGTACAAAAAGCTCTTCAGTCATCTAGTTGACGAGGAGGATCTCTTCTTAGTCTGTACGTTTCTCTCTTTCTCTCTCTCTCTCTCTCTCTCTCTCTCTCTCTCGTACGTCTCTCACTCACTCACTCACCGCCCATCTTTCTCTGCCTCTCTCTCTTCTTTCTTTGTACTCTACCGTAGATTATCGATTGGATAAAACTTATCGATTGATTTCAGCCTTCTCCTGTGCCTATCAGAGGGAGATCCTTTGCCAAGGCAGGATGTACATCTCCCAGAGGCACATCTGTTTCCACGCCAACATCCTCGGTTGGGAGACGCGGCTGGCGATTCCGTTGGACCAGGTGGTCCAGATCACAAAGGAGAAGGCCGCCTTTGTCTTTCCTAATTCGATTCAGGTTGGTTAAAGAAAGAGAGGCTCGAAAGAGTGAAAGAGAGAAAGAAACAACACACACGGAAATCCGTTGTTCAAAAGACAATGAAAGGGCTACAGTAACCTGCAGTTTGTTTTAAAATAGATATTTCAAAAATAGGTTAATAAGCACTGACCGGGATCGATCCCGCGAGACACGGGTGGGGGCCCCGCATTGCACTGCGCTACAGACTCAGTTGTGCCGTTGCATCCACTGCGCGTTATAAATCATATCTAACCATCTCTTCCAGATCGAGACCACCAAGGGTGAAAAGTACTTCTTCGCCTCCTTCGTCAACCGTGACAAGACCAACACCGCCCTCTCCATGGTGATGAAAGCGATCGAGGGAGGGAGTGTCATTCTGCCAGAAGAGATGTGGGAGCGCATGAACCCCGAGAGAAGGCCTCCTCTGGAAAAGGTACCGTACCCCTGATTCATTGATTTACCCCTCCTTTAATGGCCTCCTTTAAAGGGGAAGGACCTCGTAAAATTGATTTTTCAAAGTCTCTTTACAATCATTTTATTGTATAGATATAAACTCCTCGATTCTGAAAAATACCCCTTTTATATGATTTGGACTGCAAAAGGGGCGCGTTTAAACGGCCGTTTGACGCGTTTGCCGCACGGAAACACGGCCAGAGTGGGCGAGAGAGTGTGGGAAATGGGGAGACGCAGAGTTGGCGGCAATTCAAATTACAATTTTCCCACAATTTCAAGCGTTTCTAAATCGGTTCATTTTAAGTCAAAAATGGGTTAAAGAGGTATTTTTCGGATTCCTGGGAATGAGATCTAGGCTTTTATCACAAAATTAGAAAAAAATAATTTTTACACGGTTCTTTCCCTTTAAAGGTCTCCTTTAAAAGCGTCTCTCAAAACCTATGCCTCAAAAGGCGCTGACAATAGAATCCCTTTCCGGCTGGCAATAGCTTCTGCCAGCCGAACGCCGCTCCTGGCGACGTCACATCGATCGCATTTTGCTTACTCTCGTCTCCTACGCAATTCCGCTCCCACACCTTCATGAAACACCAAAACAAACATTTTCGGCCCGAATTCTCTGATATTTTCCCATTTTTACTGAAAATCAGAGTTATTTCTAGCCAACCCAGCTGGAAATACGGGTAATCCCGGTCCGTCGTAGTTTTTGTGCGCTCTTTTGTCCCCGACCGGCTGGCCCGCTGTTTGCCCGGCTGGCTGGAGCTCCAGTCGTCAGCCGGCTGACTCCACTCTCAGGCCTATTTGTTTTTGGAGTATTTCCGTTTAAAAAAACAATTGAAAATAGATTAATCTTTAGTTTTCATTAGTGAAATGTTGTTTTCAGACGCCGACCAACGGTACCGAGCCGTCTCAGCAAGGATCCAAAGGCTCCAGGTGAGGGAATCGACAACTTTATGGATTTATCATTGGAAAAGTGGCCTTCAATCTAATTTTCGCGGGGTCCCGCAACGAATTACCAATCCCGCCGTCCCTATAAGTGCGCCGTACGCCGCGGCTAACAGCAGCACCTTAGTGTAGTGGTTAGCAGAGCTGTTGGCTGCGCCAATTTTGCGCCAAGACTCCCAAGTTCGATCCCCTCCGCGGTATTTTTTTTTGCATTTGATATATAACAACGAAAACATCCGAATACTACCATTTCCATGCACATTTCCTGTGGTAACTAAATGAGCGATCGTCTCTCGGGCGATAGTCCTTTGTATGTACAAGTGATTCACCCAATGTCCGCCGCTATTTGCCCGACGGTTATGAGCCATATTGACGCGTCGCGCCGGAATTCAGCTGGTGCTACTTTCTGTTCTCCGAGATGTCCTATTTGTAAGACATTTATACAGTACTTGTAAGCTTCTGCAATCATATCCTCATTCTTGCGTGGGTTGATTAGCGGGTCCCGCGGCTGGGTTACCAGGTGCATCTATGGCGTCCAGAAAACAGTTTTGAATGATTTCCTAAATGTAAAAGTTCGTTTATTTTAATTAACTTTGTATTTTCAGTCCCTCGGAGGCGGCGTCGTCGCCGTCGATGGAGTTCCCTCCGATCAGGGAGGCCTCGGCCATGTCTCACTCGTCTTCCCTCGACGATCTGGCGGATGCCAGCTGTCCCTGCGACACCCACTTCGGCCGTCTTCTTCTCGACACCGTCTTCCCTCTGACCAGCGGAGAGCTCTACCGAATGATCTTCCACGATGAGCAATGGGCGAAGAAGTTCAATCAAGTCCTGAGGAACACCGGTAAGAGAGAGGGAGAGAAAAATACATATACTCGTCGCCCAACAAGCTCTCCTTAAGTGACAGAGCGAACGACCGGTTACAGTAACGATTTGAAAGCGGGAAATTTGAAAGCGAACAGGACGAATGACATGACAAAAGATCCGAACCCACCGATGTGCAAAAGCTAACTGGGCTACAGACGGCAGCTTTAACCGTTACACCACGGGATCACATGCCGTGCACTGTCGAGAGAGCAACCAAGTTCTCGCGCAAGCCAAAAACCGTGGGAGCTTATTTCAGTTTCCAACACGGAAATAGGACCTTTGCTTACCAGAATCGTCTTATTTATTTTGCTTACAACATTAGTTCGACTGAAGATGAGGCTTAAATGAGCCCACATCAGTATTTCCATTGAAATTTGACAAGTTAGTTTTTAAAACAAGAAACACAAAAATACCTTTTAAAAGCACCGAGAAAATCGATTTTAATTTTTTTTTTTCTTAAAAAAACGCGTCGCACCGAAAATATTTTTTGAATGAGGACGCAATCACGTCCATTTGTAGATGAGCATGAAGGTGAAAAATAGGCATTTTTAGCAGTGCTCGATGGGCGACGAGTATATAGAGAAAAAGGAAAGAAAGAGAGAGAGAGAGAGAGAGAGAGAGAGAGAGAGAGAGAGCGAGAACAATCAGAAGTAATAAATCATTTCAGGGTACGAGAGTTCCACATGGGTGAAGGACAAGGAAGGCGTGGAGAGCAGGACCTGCACCTACACGATGGAGTTGAACCACGCGATAGCCCCCAAGAGCTGTATTGTCACCGAAAAGCACACGCTGAACCACGTGGATGAGAGGGAGGAGGTAGTCGTGATCCACAAGGAGACCCAGAACTCGGGAGTACCGTATGCCGACCACTTCATCGTGATCTGCCACTACTGTGTGACGAGGGTCGGCAGGGACAGCTGTCGCCTGCGGGTGCACGGAGGCCTCAGCTACAAGAAGACGATCTGGTCCATGGTCAAGGGGTACATTGAGAAGAGCACCTACCAGGGACTGGACCACCACTACTCTGCCCTGGAGACCGCCGTGCGGCAGGAGTGCTCTCTCCGGCCGACGTTTGATGAGGACAACGGGAGCATTGGCAGTTCGGTGGAAGACCCCTCCCCGGAGATATCGGCCCCTGTGGCCATCCCCCACCAGGTCCAGCCCGTTGTAGTTGAGCGGCCTGCGGTTGCGGTGGCTCCTGTGGCCCCGGTGCCTGACTACTCGCCCCACATCCGGTTGATCATCTATCTGCTGGCTGGGCTCTTCCTCTTGAATCTGTTGATCCTCTTCCGGGGAAGGAGCGACTTGACGGCGGAGGACATTTCTTTACTTATTCAAAGGTAACCGGTATTTTTGTGAAAGACTAATTGATGGGGTTTAGGATATCAGACAAACAGGAGAATACGGGAGAGAAGGTGCTGCAGACGTTGATGGCTACGGTGGAACAGCTGTCGGCCGACATCCAGCGCCTCAAACAGCAACGAAGCGAACTGTGACGCTAGAATAAATTATTCAGTTCTCTTAATGAGTCGTTAGAGAGAAAGCCAGACAGTTTCATGCTCATCTATAAATGGACGTGATTGCGTCCTTATTCAAAAATTATTTTCGGTGCGACGCGCTTATTAAGAAAAAAAAATTAAAATTGATTTTCTCGGTGCTTTCAAAAGATATTTCTGTGTTTCTTGTTTTAAAAACTAACTTGTCAAATTTCAATGGAAATACTGATGTGGGCTCATTTCAGCCTCATCTTCAGTCGAACTAATGTTGTAAGCAAAATAAATAAGACGATTCTGGTAAGCAAAGGTCCTATTTCCGTGTTGGAAACTGAAATAAGCTCCCACGGCTTTTGGCTTGCGCGAGAACTTGGTTGCTCTCTCGACAGTGCACGGCATGTGATCCCGTGGTGTAACGGTTAAAGCTGCCGTCTGTAGCCCAGTTAGCTTTTGCACACCGCTGGGTTCGGATCCTTTGTCATGTCATTCGTCCTGTTCGCTTTCAAATTTCTCGCCATGCGGTTACTGTAACCGGTCGTTCGCTCTGTCACTTTAAGAAACCTCGTTGGGCGACGACTATAGAGAGAAAGAGACAAAACAAGAGAGAGAGAGAGAGAGATTTGTTATCCAACATTTATTCCAGCATTCACGTCAACCCCAAATGTAAATCTCTCTCCTTTCAAAGTCGTAAGCAGCGTGCCCAGAAGACTACAATAGAAGGAAACCTGCCCATTGACCATCACATTCCCACCATTTGCTCTGAAACACCAAATTTTACGATATAACAAAAGTTTTGCGTATAAAACCCACAAAATTATGTTCCAGGATACATTTCCCCTGAGGGATAACAGAGAAATGAGGCAGGCCTCAGCTGCCCCAGATGAGTAGTTTCTAACTCGCTGAAATGTTTGACTTGAACTGGTTTATTCATTTGATTACGGTAACTAAAAGTCCCAGAGCTGTATTTTCTGAAGTGGTTGTTGTCGTTGGGAAGGATGTGTAGTCGTATTGTTTTAGAGAAAATTTTAGACCGAAGGAATCGCAGCCGTCGCAGGGGTCTGAAAAAGAGAGGAATCATAGTTTTTTGTTTCTTATAAATATCCAATTTACTTTAATTGTTTTATTATATAAACAACAAAAGAAAAAAAAAACATATTGTCCTGGGCCAGTACTAATCCCGCCCGTGGTTTTCCGTATATGCAAACTGGGGAAGCCTGCTTTTGTATAGCCTGCTATGCGCCCGCTTATATAGAGGCATGCCGCCGCACTGCCGATCTTTTACGGGTGTGGGTCGCCTCGGCAAACACCGGTCCAACCGCGGCAATTATCACACAGGACAAGCTATCTATCCCTCTTATTCTGCGTCTATAACTGGGTCTCTGTTTCTTTTCCCTCTTATTCTAACCTCTCTCTCTCTCTCTCTCTCTCTCTCTCTCTGTACCTTCCTTACTTTCGAATAAAGAAAGAGCATCTCCTACAGAAATCTCAGAAGAAGGGCACATTGTAGTTCCCCTGTCCTTCAGGTAACCACTCTAAAACTATCTTTTTAACCATTTCTCATATAAAAGGGTATTTTAAACATTTTAATTCAAACCAACAATTGAAGAATCAATTGAAACCGTTGTTGGTCGGCCGTAAACACAAGTCCCTCCATTTCTAAACTTATCTCATTTGAAAGCTAGGATTAAAATGTAGAAATCCATGATTTTTCAGTTAAAGGCTGGGTCCCACCGCGATTTCCAAGAGAAAAGAAGTGGATAAACTGACCTGCTTGAAAAATAGTTGCAAAAGTACTGTTGACAACACGTTTCTATTGCGCAGGAACTAACGGAAAACGTATTTCCTGGGCTTTCAATCGGGAAAATACTCGTTTTCCTCAGCAAGGAAGTCTGAACTCAATTTTCAGGCAAAACTTTGGGGTTTTCTATTCAAAAAAAATAATTTTAAGGGCAAATATAAGACTTACGTTTAGTGTTACAAGTGAAAGGAAGAGTAGCGTTCTGGTTGAACGCATTTACAGTGAGCGGGAGGTCCTGTTGTAAATGAAACCGGTGGATTGTAGGTCAAAAGTGAGGACGTGAAGACGCGAAGCAGTGGGAAAGTGAAGAAGCGGAGACAGGGAGCGCTGCTCCGATTGCGCCATCTCCCTATATAATTCGTTAGCTCCGGTGCCGCACTCACTGATTCTTCCTTGTTCACAAGAAGGCTGATTCAGGAAAGTCTCATAAAAAAGCCTTGATGAATCAATCCATGGAGAATTGGTCCATATTCGGCAGCGAGGCTGCCGCTGCTAAACACCGGGCGCACTTAGCCTTTGGTGGTCAGTTCCCCATTTTCTTTTTTTAATCGAGCTCGATACGTATTTAAAATGCATAAAGTGCAAACTGCAAAGCTCCATCGGCGAAATAGCCGAACTGGCCGCTTTCAATGTAGATTGTGTTTAACGGGTACCCGCACGGAAAATTTGGAAATGCTTGTGTTTTGGCTGCTTGCACTTGCGTGCACACTTTTTTGCAAGAAGCACGCAGAGAAAAGTGTGCCAAACGCATAAGCGCGAATTTCAAAATTATGAAAATCTGTGGTTTCATACTGTATCCGTGCGGGACCCAACGTTTTTGCTGGGAGACCCAACCCCAAAAAGAACAAAAAGTTTTTCGACTCTAGTTCTCGGTCAAATTTGCATCAATTTCACTTTTCAGCGCATAGAAAAATAGCATGAAAGATGATTTTTCGGGCACAATTTTCCTAGTCCTCGCAAAAAAAAACTACCCTCCGAAAAATGGAGTTTTATGCATTTTTCTTATTAGTCAGTGAATATTGAGTGTTCAAAAAATTGTTTCCGAAACTTCAATCGATTAGCCATCTATAGCAGTTAAATTCACAAAATAATATCTAAAATAGGCAAATCGCTAGAGTCGGAAAGTTTCAATTCATGCACGATGTTTAGCAGCCTCTCATTTTGGAGGCCGCGGACTCCATTTGGGGGCGAACCGGGCCATTTTCTTTTATAAATTGAATGTATTTACATTTTTGTTTAAATTTCTACTGATGTAATGCTTTTTACTGAAATAATTTACATTGTATTTATTATAAATAACCCTGCAAACTTTATAAATTGAATTAAATTCGAAAATTCCTCTATTTTTGGTGTTTTGGTGTTTTGGTGTTTTTGTGGTTCTATCCTCTTCATATTTCGGTTTAGTCATTTTAAATACTTAATTGATTTTTTTAAATCACTCTGTTTTTGTTTTATTTTAGTTAATTTATATTATGCATTTTAAATGGCCTTTACGGACACTTTTGTCCTTTGCGATGTTTGTAACTGTCCAAATCCGTATCCCTCCTCCCTGTTTTCCATCTGACCTGATTACCAGTTGACTAATTTCTTGTTTCAGATGCTTCTGCCTTCCCAGAAGCTCCTGTCTCTTCTAAAAACCAGTTCCTGCCGTCTGCGTGTCTCCCCTCCCCTCGCCCGAGCCTCCTCTTCCTCTCCGGACTGGGTGCCCGTCTACCGCTATCCGGGGATCCGCGGCTGTCAGCTGCTCGCCAGGGCCAAGTTCGTCCAGACGCTGGCCAGTGTCTCCTATCTACCGTACTCTGCCCACCAATTCTCCATCGGAGCCGTCGACGCCACGTGGTTCTCCTCGACCGCCGTGCTGGCCATCGCCGCTCCCCTGCTCCTCGCCGTCTTCAGTCGCTACATCAACCGCCTGGTCGGCGTCGTGGCCATGACAAGCGACGGCCAGTGGGTCCGCTTCGGATTCCTCAGCTTCTGGGGCCAGCGGAGGAATCAGGTGCTCCGGGTGGAAGACGTCCTGCCTCTGTCGGAGAGCGGAGTGAGTGAGAGGGACAAAGTGGTGAGAGTGAGCTGGTTCGACGAACAGGGAGGCCTGGGATTCCTCTTTCTACCCACAACCAACTGCCAAATACTGGACGAGGAGAAGGCAGAGGCGCTCTTCGGCAATCTGGCCGTTTTCAACAAGAAATAACACCTTTTTCTGATTTTTTAAGCTTATTTTTCCTAATAAATCTATATTTTACTGTGTTTTTGTTCTTCATTGCAAGTTCAATCCCACAAATACCGTTCTCATTTGTTGTTTTACCATTTTAGCAGGTGTTGGCAAGTCGACAGGCCAGAATTTAAAAGATTTTAAAGACTACAAGACGGCCAACAAAATGGCGGAATGAATGCTTCTTTAAAAATACATTTTAATGCGGTTCATTCTAAACTATTTTTCGTTATTTTTACTGTAATCTAGTTCTAAACGCATAAAATACGCAATTTTAAGTAAGATAATGATTCTTTATAGATATTAGTTAATTTTTATGGCAACTACCTCTCCCGGCGCCGCTAATGCCGTACGGCAGTTGGACGCAACTCTTTCGCGGTGAGACGCAGACAACGAGAGAAGTCCGCAGCGGACACATTTGAGCATGAAATTAGTGCTTGGGGGTATTGTTACAACTCATATACTATTTAAAGGCAATTACTTAGCATTTCCTCATTGTCCAACTTAAAATACTGAATTTCCATTGATTTTCAGTTTTTGAAATATGAGCTACCGTTTGCCGCACAAAAAAATTGGCTTAGCGCCAACATGCCGAATGCCGTATACAATCCTGTAAACAGCGAGCGACGACAGTTGCGCATGGGCCGTTGGCTGGAAGCCGTTGGAAAGAATTGTTTCAAGGGAGAAATTTAAAATTTCTAATTTATCTGGCAATTTGAACAAAATCGAATATTGAAACCTAAATAAGAAAAATATGCATAATTAATTAAAATAATTAAATTGTAAAAGGGCCCTGACGGTCCATTTAACACTCAAAATTCAGTTCATGTTTTTTTGTCTAGTCAGCCGGCTGGCCAGAAGCCTGTTAATTATTGATTATTGATTTTTTTTCTTGATAATTGATTATTATTCATTCAAATCCTCCTATTTTAGGCCTCTGGCCATGGCGTTATGGTCGGATCGGCCTGTGGCCGATTCCGTGCAAATCAACATCTACGGAGTGACCATGAACGACCTCTACAACAAAGGCCTTGATTTAAACTACCTCATGGTAAGGCCCTATTTTTGGAAGCTACTGTATTAATCCTTCATTATTCCTTATGTCGCCAATAATCCAGTACTTTAAGGGTCAGTGCGGAGTGGAGGACTACGTAGTCTTCGATGTTCGCCGCACGGATGCCTCGATTCACCATCCCCAGCATGTTGGTTTTATTTAATTTTCATAATAAAAAGTCGCTTTTTAGATGGACATCCCCGTGGAGCACCAGCTGACTCCTCTGAAGCCTGGTGAGTCTTTGGCTATATGGTAATTAAAATTGACTTACAGGTGTTTCGTGTTCGACCGAAGTCGGCCGTTCTCTGTTGGACTGTTCCCTTAGCACGATTGCATCACTCCTCGACGACGGAGTCCCTGAATTCAGTGAAAATCTCGAGGCGTCTACCCAGTTGCTGACTTTCAGAGGTTTGTTCCCAGAAGATACCTGAATGGCTGCTTTCTCCGTGGAACTCTTTTAAAGAGAACGGGCCGCGTAAAAATAATTTTTCAGATTTTGTGATAAAAGTCTAGATCTCATTCCCAGGATTCCGAAAAATACCTCTTTTTTCCCATTTTGGATCAAAAATTAACCGATTTAGGAGCGGTTGAAATTTTGTCGAAATTGTCATTTGAATTGCCGCCAACTCTGCGTCTCCCCATTTCCCACACTCTCTCGCCCACTCTAGCCGTATTTCCGTGCTGCAAACGCGTAAAACGGCCGTGTAAACGCGCCCCTTTTGCAGTCCAAATCGTATAAAAGGGGTGTGTTTCGGAATCGTGGAAACGACATCTATTCGATGAAATAATTGCAAAGAGACTTTGAAAAAATCATTTTTTACGAGGTCCTTCCCCTTTATTACGTCTTTCCCTTCTTAAATTCTCCTCTCTCCAGGTGACCGCTCGGTGCTGGAGTTCTCCGAGGATACCGTGTACAGCCCTCCCCATATGTATTCTGAAATCGAAGGTAGTCCCTTCTTCCTCCATTGTAGGCTAATTTATATTTAGATATCCTGAAGCGCATTATCAACGCCGTTGTAGAAGAAGAAAATTGCTCCAGGCACAGCTGTCCCGGATTGGCTAAGGACGATATTCCATTCGAGCCCTCGCTTTTTGCCGAAGGAGGCATTTTCGGTTGGTTCATTGCCAGTTTTAAGTGCCAGCTGGCTGTCAAAACAGCAAGCGACTGTCACTAATTAAATTAGTCTACTGTATTTTAATCAGTGACAGTCGCTTGCTGAACATGACAGGCGGGTGTCACAATGACGTTGCCCTTAAACGTAACAGTCGGGTGTTTCTAAGCTCATGGAAAGAAGCTCTTCTGTAATATGTATCCATTTCCAGGAGGCTTCAACTCTGTCGAAGTTCAGTCCAACGACAGCAAGCGTCATTCCTTCTCCTGGCTCCCGTCGCCCAACTCGTTCACGCCCATTCCACCCAGAGGCACCAAAACCAGCCCCGGAGGGTAAATTCCCCTCGCCTTTTCTGAAGAACCTCTCTTTTCAGCCTCCATTTCTCCATTCCTACTCAGACCACCAAGCGGTCTAATGTGCCCATCATCGGCTCCTCCTTGAGTGTAAGTGGCTACCGTATCCCAGATATAAGTCCCTCTTTAGATCTTCGATGTCACCGGAAATGTGACTCAAAAGGAGCCCCTGTCTCCTCACGACAACGATGAATTCTTCGATTGTTCGGAAAGGTAACAACCCATTTTCGGTGCAGAATTCACTTTCTATCTTTAGTTTGGTTGACTACGAGGCTGCCGATTATACGATGCCGATCATGGCGAAGGAGGATACAAACTCAACGGTTAACCCTTCGGCCAATGTAATTTCCACTTGGCTGAATATCTAATGACCTAATTCAGACGAAGCGCCGTAAGCCCTCTTTGCTGACGAAAGTCATCTGTCGTTTTGAGGTATTTCTATCTATTCTTTTCTGGAAAATCCCCAAATTCTTCAGAATTGTGGAGAGGGAATCCTCTGGAAGCCGAGCTACGGAAGACAGCGGCTGTTGGACCACATTCGATCCAAGCACTGGAAACACAAGACCTTGAAGTGCGCCTTCTGCGATCACATGACGGCCGTCGGGCGCAATGTGAGTCATTTTCTTTAAAGGGGAAGGACCGCGTAAAAATATTTTTTCTGATTTTGCGATAAAAGCCTAGATCTCATTCCCAGGATTCCGAAAAATACCACTTTTACCCCTTTTGGATCAAAATTAACCGATTTAGGGGCGCTTGAAATTTGGGGAAATTACCATTTGAATTGCCGCCAACTCTGCGTCTCCCCATTTCCCACACTCTCTCGCCCACTCTAGGCGTGTTTCCGTGCGGCAAACGCGTAAACGGCCGTGTAAACGCGCCCCTTTTGCAGTCCAAATCATATAAACGGGATATGTTTTAGAATCGTGGAAACTGTGTCTATTCAATGAAATAATTGTAAAAAGCTTTTGAAAAATCAATTTTGCGAGGCCCTTCCCCTTTAAGATTTTAAACCTGAATGACTCCAGTTCTACAACCCCGCTTTCAGATGCAATACCACCATAGGAAGTACCACGCGGGAGAGGAGTTCAAGAAACCGGCTGATCTGCAGACGAAGGAGCAGGCGAAGACTCTTCTGGAGCTGTGGCGTCAGTGCTTCTCTGGAAAGCAACTGCCCCACAAGGAGGCACACAAATTTGGAGTTTAGAATTAGTTTTAGAGTTTTTGTTTACTTGTTTTATCTGTTCTTACTATACATTGTTATTTTCTTAAATACACCTACTGTTACATTGTAATGAAGGTCACTGTGATGGCTTTCTAGTTGGTTCAAATCGCATTAAGAGACCGTGTCAGTAAAAATCGAGCAGATTCCATATAGTCAGTGACATTGGATTATTTTTTGGTCTTCGATTTTGCCCAAAAGTTGTCAAAAGTCATTATATGGGCTAAGTGTGACACTCAGACTTTTGGGTCGATATCGATTTTGGTCCCGGGTTACGGTAGGCGACCATGGGTTACGGTAACTTTCTTCAAACTCAACTAAATTTCAATTTGAAGACACAAATCGATAGCTTTTTTTGTGCTGACAAAAAATGTAATTAACACCAAATTAAGTTTTTCCTGAAAATTTTCCACTACAGCTGAAAAACCGCAAAAAGAGTGAAAAAATTTCAGTTTTTCAATTTTTTGATACCTAAACCCCCCGATGCGGGTGATGCCACTATCCTAGAAAGATTTTCCACATCATGGATACCATCATGGTCAAAAATGCGTTTGAAATGTGAAAAACTCTCGTTTTTACCCGAAATTTTCAATAGAAACGACCATCGAAATTTACAATTGACACGGAAAACATTCGTTTGTGTTCAGTTTGCATTATATAAGCAAAATGTCGTCTTTGGGGTCGATTTTATGCAAAAGTTTTAGTTTTTGGGTTATTTGGGTTTAGCTTTCCTGGAAGGAATGAGGGTTCATTTCATTTGCTCATGAAACGAGTTTCGCAAGATTAGAAACGACTTTATTAGTAGTTTTAAATAAATATCTCATAGTTTTTGATACATCACTCGGGTTGAGGCAGAGTCTTCTCCATTTCGATCACAGGCTGGACGGAGAAGTGTTGCTTATCCTGGATGTAGTCATGGGCTCCGGCCACGAGCACTCGGGTCCTGAACAGAAATGTGTTAATACATTTCCCTCTCTCTCTATTTCTCTTTGTATGTCAATCTCTCAATCTCTCTCTCTCTCTCTCTCTCTCTCTATCTCTCTCTCTCTTTCCAAACCAACCAAATGCTGAGGGCAGCGGCGAAGAAAGCGACTACACTGATGTTAAAGGGCCACAGGGGGCCGAAATCGCGCTCCATCTCACTGATCCTTTAAAAATAAGGGAATTTGATTGACTGAGGTGGTAGACCTACCTGACAACGTAGCTGAAGACGGCGTTTGTGAGGGAGATTCCGTAGCACATCACTCCAATGGCTGTGAAGGCGAGAACCATCAGAATCAGACTCCATAGCTAAAGAATCTCTGTCTTTTGTCTCTTTCTCTCTCTCTCTCTCTCTCTCTCTCTCTCTCTCTTTCTTTCTTTCTTTCTTTCTTTCTTTCTCTCTCTCTCCAAAGGGGCACAATGATGCCATTGCCCTATTTCCCCCGCCTTTTCCATTCAACTTTTATGAGGCTCACCTTTATGAAGGCAATTTTCGGGACAATCAGCTTCGGCTGTTCGGTCGCAATACCCACAAACTGAACTCTTGTAAGAAATATCGATATTTGCATTCACCATGGCACAGCTGGTGGCTACTGAGAACACCAGAAGAAGGATCATCAACATCACTGGCCACTGCTCGAGAGCCTTGGTTACGTTATGGAAATCTGAAAATGATCTCTAAGAGTGGTTAGTTTCAATCACAAACGCCAGAAGGAAACGCATCCGGTGAGGAAAACGCCGAATTCAATGGCTGCCGCCATGAAAGAGGCAGGTTTGTAGTGCATCAGTTCGCAGGTGGCTGGGCCATAGTAGAAGGGGTCTTTGGAAGACCAGCAGAAGGAGGCGGGGAGGGACTGGGTTTGGTCTTTACCTTTCATTCTGAAAAGGAGGAAAGTTTCGCACTTTGGTAGAGAAACAAGGAAACGAAGAGATGCAAAGGAGAAAAACCAGAAGCGACAGGTTTGGTGAGCTCAGAACATTAGAATATGATGTACACATACGCTAACATACACATATACACAGACAAACACACACACTCACGTATACACATCCACACTGACCACAGGGCAACTCGCACTCACATACACACCATACAGAGGAGAAGCCTTACACATGCACACACTCTCTCTCACACCCACAGAGCGAGACATGGACACGCACACGTGATCAAGGGCTTTTGACACACAACTCTAAACGTCCACACTTCCACACGTTCGAGGTAAACCTCACATGCACATCACGCATGACGGCAACCTTCACGTGAACACTATCCCATCATGACTCACGCTCACGTTCACACATGCATACGCGTGACATCTACCCTCACGTTAAGAACAGTACATATGTTCACACGCACATACACACTTACAGAGGAGAAGCCACACGCATACACTCGAACACACAGATACAAACGCACACCGACATACAAGCTAACTTAAACAGAAACATAGACGAGCGAGAGTGTGTGTGTGTGTGTGAGTGTGAGAGAGAGAGAGAGGGAGAGAGAGAGCGAGAGAGAGAGAGAGGGAGGGAGAGAGAGAGAGAGTGAGGGAGAGAGAGTGACTGTGAGAGAGAGAGAGAGGGAGTGAGAGAGAGGGAGAGAAAGAGTGTGTGTGACAGAGAGTGAGAGTGAGAGAGAGAGAGAGAGAGAGAGAGAGAGAGGGATGACTCATTTCTGAGTTGACAAGTCAGAAGATGTAAGTAAGCATCCATCTGATCTCCTTTAGCGAAGCAGAAGCCATCAGATGATCAGATCAATAGAAATATCAGATAACCCGAAGGAATAGTGGAAGGAAACCGCGGCGGGGCATCTTTCGTCCAAAGCGCTGACCCACAATGCAATGTCCTTGGCGTAGTTTCGACCGCAATCCGCGCGAATGCAATCCGAGAACACTTTCAGAATTATCACTCTCACTCTCCCAGGAAAGACAGACAGTAAAATTGATATTAATTTATTATTTACAACAACCTCGTACGGAAAAATTTACACAATTGTTCAATCTGTTCATACCAGCTTGCTGTTCTTCACTCCGGCCTTGCGCAGCTTCTCGTGGGCCTGGAAGGTGACAATTAGGAAATACCGTGAGAGAGGTTGTGTGTGTGTGTGTGTCTGTGTGTCTGTGTATGCGTGTCTGTGTGAGCCCACCTTGGTATGGATGGTTTTGTCGTCCGCCGTGACGATGGGCATCTTGAAAGAGGCCTTGAACTGCTGCACGGCCTCCTCCTTCTTCCCCTGTCGCTCGAAGACCTCTCCAATGTAGAAAGTGTTCGTACTGTAGAATCCCGGCTGAAATTGAGGAATCATTAGCCATCCGCCATCAGCTGGACAGATTACGGTAGCCACGGTCCACGGCAAACGCGGCTGGCAGGAACTACCTGCCAGGATGTACAGTATACCACAAAGAACGATCGATTTTGCGTCATCTTTAGTTGGCGGCCGACTGTCACCAACCGATATCTCCTCCGCCTTGAGGAAGCAGTGAAGGGCCTGATCGTAGGTGGAAGTGGGCGGAGTTCCGAAGATCGCCTTGGCCACCATCCTCGTGGCGTAGCCCATATCGGCGAAGGAAAAGTGCCAAACTCCTGAATTCATCGATTTCTTAGAAAAATAGAAAAATCAATATTACCTAGAATGTGCCAGGTGGTTGCGTCATTCGGGTAGATTTCCAGAGCCTTCTCGAGGTGCGTCCTGACGTCATAGGACTTGGCGATGCGGGACTTGTTTCCCTCGATCTCACCCACGTAATCTAGGAGAATAGCGTACCTGAATGGAGATTCTTGACTTCTGGAGCTTAGGGAAGGATAAAAAAAGACATCTCGCTTGTAAAAAAAACAAGATGGAACTCAAAACTGACCATTTGTGGGCACCGAAGCAGCCCTCAGCCGGTTCGTGTTGAAGGGCCTTCTCCACGATACTGAATGCCTCGAACATGAGGTTCTTTCGCTCATCTGGGTCCTTCGAGAGCTTCGCCTTCTCGCAGACCACGCGGGCCAGGCGCCACAGAAGCTCCGAACAGTCGGAAGAACCCCACCTAAATGGAGGGGTAAGCCAAATCCAAGTGTTTTCTGTAGCTTCAGAACCACATTTAAGTAAAATACTCACTTTCTTAGGATGGCGTAGGCGTTGTCGATGAGGTAGTTTTCGTAGAGCATGTCCGTCTCCCTCACGATGAGGTCAAAGTTGGCCGGTTTGTTGCCAGTCGGCTCCTCCTTCTTAACCTCGGCAGCGCTGAACAGACTCAGGCTCAGCGAGGTTGTCACTCCTCCGGCAACCAGGGCCTTCACGGTACGGGAACGACGGGCCTGGAAAAGAAGAAGTACCCCAGAAATCTCAGGAAAACCTACCACTCCACTGGCGATTTTGGAGTTGAACTGGGTGAGGCCGAACTGTACCGCGCGACGCATCATTCTGCAATCAATAAATACACAAACATTTAAATATTACAAAAGAATCGAGCACAGAAGGAGTGGAATAAACAAGCGAACTATGGAATTTGAACCCCCGCCGGTGAACAAACAACAGACACTTGACAGAGTATGGTCCCACAACGATTTTAGTTAAATCTTGTGCAACACTTTCAAAAAACTAATTTTCTATAGAAAATATATTTTCTGCATTCTTATGATTTTTATTTTCATATTATATTTGTAAAATAATTGTTTAAAATAATTATTTAATTAAAAAATAATAAAACAAGCAATATAAAAAACAGCAAAAGGCCGTCTTCCCTTTTGTCATTTTGTATTGGGTCCCGCAACGAAATTTTCCACTTTCTGTGCGTTTCTTGCAAATACATTCACATGATTTTCTACAACGCCCGTCGTCGATGAAATTGATCATTTTTGGCGTTTTTCTCTTTAATTGGTTGTTTATTTTGTTGTATTTGGATGTAAAATGCAATTTGAAGTTAGATAATCAATAATTATATTTCCAGATGGGTACGTTCACCGTCAGCTACTTTGCCCAGAAGGCTCTTTGGGACAAGCGCGGCTACTGGCTGGCGACGGCCGCCGTCTTCTACTTCGGCAGGTGCTGGGAGGCCGCCGGAATGAAGAAGGCTGAAATGATGAAGGTAGGTCGAAATAGCTCATTTTAGGCAACCAGAAGTGAAAATCAAGCCGTGTGCCTAAAATTTGATTGTTGGATGGGAAAGTGCTCGTCGATGTGGTTTATGACGACATCGGCATTCTTCATAATCAATAAAACATCGTATATTTTTATTTATTTCCAGGGCCATTCGAGGATGTACGCGTCGCGCACCGCTGCGCTGCCGAAGCACGCCGACCCCTGGAAGTACTGAGGACTGAGATGTTCCCGTTAGGAGTTGTTTCATTCGACCGTATAAATCTAGCTCATTTGGTGTTTCATCGTCTTGATTGGGGTTAAAACCTCTTGAGTATTTCTAATTAGTTAGTAACTAGTTCGTGGAGGACGGCGGTTGATTTGTAGCCGCCAAACTGAATTTCCAACCGCCACTCCATATGCTGCCACGTGGCATGCTCTATCCGATGCAGGATTCGGATGACAACGATGACGACGACCCGCAATCGGAGGTAAGGGCTGAAAAATGATTGAGTAGGATCGCGTGTCCAGCATCGGAACCAGTCCCGCACGGCGTTTCTGTCGTGACTTTATTCCAAAATGTTAGAAACCGAAGTTTCAAAAGTGATGTGGTGGATGGTGGAATGTTATGCTGGCACGACCTGTCGATGTATTGGGAATCAACGTGACGTGAAGCCTTCCGAGTACTGTATTACGAGAAAATCGGAGCAAAATATGAAACTTGTCGTGAAAAATCTATAAAAGGGAAACTAGAAGGAGTGACTTGCAGTCCCAGCTCAGCCGAGGAATGGCAGAAAAGGAACTCCGGAGAAAGCATAAGAACGCATGTCGATATCGATTGACAAAGTACAAACTACATCCTGCGTGTTCATCGATTTTTACAAATTTAAATTGATTGAAAGTCCTCATGCGACGGGACAAAGTGCGCGATTCAATAGTTTGTAGTTAAATGTTGATTTTCTCGTTTCAGTCGAACCAGGAGGTGGCCAACGCCCACGAGAGGGCGACCACTCACGAGAAGGAGGAGCGCGTGGCGGCCGAGAGGATGAGACAGCTCTACCCTTCAGTTGCAGTAGCAGTTGGTTTTACTTCTTCTCTAACCATCTCTCTCTCTCTCTCAAAATTACAGTAATCCCCTTCTTCAGCGCCTCTCTCTGCCAACCGGCTGGAGCACAAACATCGATGACAAGTCGAAGCACCTCGTCGTTTCTCACAACTCCCTCCGCGTCACTCATAGAGGTAAGCCTTCAATATTCAGATGCTCAGGCATACCGTATTCTTCCTACAATTACCGTATTCTTTCTACAATTACCGTATTTCAGCTGGTGAGAATCAAAGCAAGAATGCTGGGAATGCGTCGGCTGTGAGGTCAAACGCCCCCATTCCCCACTGCTGCGGTATCTTCTATTTCGAGGTATTTGCATCCTTGTGACAGTTTTAGTTTATGTTTTCAGATTACGGTAGTCAACAGTCCCGGTGGTTGTCTCGGAATCGGTCTGTGCCAGAAGGGAGTCAACACCAACCGGCTGCCAGGTACTTTTACTTAGTTTTAGTTCTTATAACCTAATGTTCAGGTTGGGATCAGCACTCGTACGGCTACCACGGAGACGACGGGAACTTCTTCTCCTCGTCTGGGAATGGGACGCAGTACGGGGAGAAGTTCTGCACGGGAGACGTCGTCGGCTGCGGAGTGAACCTCATCGACAACTACATATTCTTCACTAAGAATGGACGCTTCCAGGGTACGGTAGCCATTTGTTCCGCTGTAACCAATGAAATCTAGGCATCGCCATGCGTCAGATCGAGCTGCAGGACAATTTGTACGCGGTGGTTGGTCTCCAGATGTCGATGGAGACGGTGGACGTTAACTTTGGCCAAGTGCCCTTCGTCTACGACATTTTCAAGGATATGGAGGTGGGAGAGAGAGAAAATTGAGGTACCTAAAACAATCCCTGTTTCAGAAGGCTCGTGCCCATGTGACCAAGCAGATCTACGAGATAGACCTTCCCTCGGTCGAGAAGCACGACTGGTGTAAAAAGTAGGCTACCGTACTCCACTGCCTTACCTATGAATTCAGGATAATCGGCTCTTGGCTCCAAAGCGAAGGTTTCAGTGACACTCTCGAGGTCTTCAACCGAGTCACCAATCGCACCACCGACGAGCCAATGGAACTCATCCGCAACAGGAAAGGTAGGACCTTGGCAGGGCTCTATCCTGGATTAGCGGTCCTTAAATATTATAGCGGCCCATAAAAAAGTTGAAAATTAAAAAAAAATTTAATTTTACTTTATTTCATTTTTGTAAGTTGTTGTTTTTTTTTTAAATTTTCGACACTTTCAGTAGATTTTCAAATATTTTTTAATACAATTTTTTTTTACCTTTTCTTGCCCTGTATTCTTTCTCTTTCTCTCTATCTCGAAATTTAAAAAAAAAACCAAAACATTACAAATATTTTTTAATACAATAAAAATGAAACTTAATATTTAAAAAAATTAAAATTATTTTTTTTGTTAATTTTTTTATTTTTTGAAAGTGAAAGTGCCGAAACTTTAAAAAAAATATTTTTTAAATTTTCATTTTTTTATGGACCGCTATAATTTTTAAGGGCCGCTAAGTGGATTTAAGGGCCGCTATAATCGTATGGACCCCTATAATATTTAAGGACCGCTAATCCAGGATAGCCCCTTGGCAGTGTCAAATTGGCACTTCTGACGACACAATTACCGTATGCTTCAGGAATCAACGATCTGATCCTGGCCGGTCGTTCCGGAGACGCCTTGAAGATGCTTCTAGAAGTCTACCCCGGGATAATGGAGAGCGAGAGCATGGTGCGCACCGTTCTGATGCTCAAGGCCCAGAACTTTGTAGAACTGGCATTCCAATTCGCCAACATGGTAGGTCTTCCTTCCCAACTGTCATCAGAAAGAGGATTCAGGTGGATACGCCTCGTCCGAAGGCGGCCAACGGAGTGACGGCCATGGGCAATGGGACCTCTCGTAGGTTCCCACTCCCTCTCCTCTCATTCAGGTGTTCAGACCCTTCCACTAGCTCCCTCCAGTCGAATCCATACAAGAGGACCCGCAGTTACGGTAGGGGTACCGTAGTCCTTAGGCAGTCAAGAGTTACAGTATCATCTTCTGCTTCGTGTACGGATTCCGATGGTCCGCCTACGAGGAAACTGCAGCCGGGACGGGTCGAGGCAGCCGACGGAATGAACAGCGACCAGCCGTGTTCGTCGAGGAACGGGTGCTCCAATGCGGGAAACGGAGTGGCCAGACACCAGATGGATACCAGAGTTCAGGAAGGTACTGTAATATTCAAATGAAGCGATGAGTTTTGAGCTCTGACAGCGGCGTGAGGCTAATTGAGCTCTCAAAGCGGTCTTACAGTACTAACTGAAGCCTCGTTAAGAAACGGACGAAGTGAGCACTCTCTCCGGAGATGGAGACACCCACCACCACGTGGATTTCGGCGCCGAGGAGTCCTCCCGCGCGGCGGAGCTGGTCCAGATGGGCCGTGAGATCTCCGGCCTAGCCCGTCGCCTCAACCTCTCCACGGAGCCCGAGTGCGCTAAGATGATCGAGGTTCCTTCTTCTTTTGCCTTCCTTTTCCTACAGTAATCTAGACCGCTCTGGGAGCCTTGGTTCTCACGAAGAACGGTTTCCGCAACCATCCTCTGCTGAAGAAGGCCCACGTGAGGAAACTCGCCGTCACCGTGAATGACACCATTATGGGTGGGATTATTGATTAACGAATGGGTTACGGTAGTCGTTTAGCCAACTACTATCTGGAGATGAATCAATCGCAGCCGTCGCTCACTCTGGAGAGGGTTTTGGAGTGGTGGCAGCTGAGGAAGAGCAAACTGACGACGTCCGACTGTGCCACTGCCGATTACGTCAACGACAGGAGAATTGTGGGTTACCGTAGCCTGATTGAAGAGGAAGGGCTTTAGGTTTACGGAATCGTGTCATCTGATGACGAATCATCGATCGACAGCGACGGAGAGGAGACGGATGGTTGGTTTTGGACAAGTTGAATGCCAAATTCCAATTTTCAGACTCTGATCTCACGACGGATTCTTCGGATTTCACGGATTCGGACGGCGAGAGTTCCGGCGCGGAAGAAGCCTCCTCCGTCAGCGAAATGGACGACGACGTGCCGGAGAACTCCCGCACCACCATCTCCTGCGCCTAGCTACCGTACCCTGGCTACCGTAACCCCTCCTACCTGATGTACATATTGCCCCGTTTCCGTTGTATATGCAGCATTTCTTTCCCCTTAGGGTTGAATTCCCCAAATACTTTCGTCCATGCGTGTTTCTAATACTTACCTGCTTGTATAAATCATGTGTAGCATTCAGTTGATTTGGTTGTTGCAGTTTAAGGTCTTTTGTTATCTTTAACACAACGATGGAGGTGGTTGTGTAATGGGCATTTACATGGTGAATGAGTGCGGCTGGAGATTCCGCCTTCTATCGGGACAAGATCATCCTGGCGCCCATGGTGCGTGCCGGGCGCACTCCTCTCAGGTAAGACCAGGGCTACTGTATCTGCTTTATTGAGTGGAAAAGAAGTGTAGCAAATGAAAATACCGTTAAAAGCGAATTATAGCAGTCCATAAAAAAGTTGAAAATTAAAAAAATATTTTTATTAGATTTCATTTTCGGAAGTTTTTGGTTGGTTTTTTTTAACTTTTGGCAGTTTCACTTTTTAAAAAAATAAACAAAAAATAATTTAATTTTTAAAAAAATTATTAAGTTTCCTTTTTATTATATTAAATATTTGTAATGTTTAATTTTTTTAAATTTTCGAGATAGAGAGAAAGAGAGAAAATACTGGGTAAAAAAGATATAATCTACTAAAAGTTTCGAATTTAAATAAAAAGATTACAAATATTTAATATTATAAAATGAAATTTTTAATTTATTTTTTAAGTTAAATTTTTTTTTGTATTTTTTGAAAGTGAAAGTGTCGAATTTAAAAAAAACATTACAAATAATATTAATATTATAAAATGAAATTTTTAATTAATTTTTTAAAATTCAATTTTTTTGTATTAATTTTTTATTTTTTGAAAGTGAAAGTGTCGAAAATTTAAAAAAAACCAAAAACTTACAAAAACGAAATATATTAAAAATTGAATTTTTTTTTTCTAATTTTTATGGACCGCTATAATTAAATTTTATGGACCGCTATGATATTTAAGGACCTTTATATGTTTAAGGACCGCTGTAATTTTTAAGGGCCGCTAAGCCAGGATAGAGCCCTACTTATATGTTTTTGTGACAAGTTGTCATCGGTGGTCAATTCACCATCTAGTTTTCAATTCCATCTTTCTTTGTTCCCCTAAATCCCCCATTTTTAGACTGCTGACGCTGCAGTACGGCGCCGACCTGGCCTACACCGAAGAACTCGTCGACAAGAAGCTTCTCTCCTGCACCCGCGTGAAGAATGGCTAGTCCTCCCCAGTTTCCTTAATTTTTGAAGTTCAGACATCCTGGGGACGATCGACTACACCCTGGAAGATGACGTTGTGCTGAGGATTGCCCCCAATCGGGAGAAGTGCGTTCTTCAGCTGGGAACCAGCGACGCCGGCCGGGCGGCGGAGGTCGTCAAACTGATGTGAGCCTTCAATCCGAGCTGTTTCTTAAAGGGGAAGGACCTCGTAAAATTGATTTTTCAAAGTTTCTTAACAATTGTTTCATCGAATAGATGTCGTTTCCACGATTCCGAAACATACCCATTTTATATGATTTGGGCTGCAAAAGGGGCGCGTTTACACGGCCGTTTTACGCGTTTGCCGCACGGAAACACGGCTAGAGTGGGCGAGAGAGTGTGGGAAATGGGGAGACGCAGAGTTGGCGGCAATTCAAATGACAATTTCCCGAAAATTCAAGCGCTCCTAAATCGATTCATTTTGATCCAAAATGGGTAAAAGAGGTATTTTTCGGAATCCTGGGAATGAGATCTAGGCTTTTATCACAAAATCAGAAAAAAATTATTTTCACGCGGTCCTTCCCCTTTAAGAATGTGTCTGTTTCAGGGGTAATGACGTTGCGGCGATCGACGTGAACATGGGTTGTCCGAAGCCCTTCTCCGTGCATCAGGGAATGGGCGCCGCCCTTTTGACTCAGACCGACAAGGTCAAGGAGGTATTAGCCTTTTGCGATTGAATGAAAAGGCACTTTAGATTCTAACTTCGATGGTCAGTGTGGCGACGGTGCCGATTACCTGCAAGATCCGCGTTCTGAATGACGTAAGAGACACATTTTGCACTAAGAAATTGGGTTTCAGCCGGCGATGACGCTGAATCTGGTGAGGGAGATTGAGAAGTGCGGAGTGGCGGCGCTCGGAGTTCACGGGAGGCGGAAGGAGGAGAGGGATCCGGATAGGTGAGGGAGAGGAGATAGTGTAGCTGCTGGAGAGAGGGAGGGGGTTATGCGACGAGAGAGTGGGCAGGAGGAGGAGAGGCAAAGGAGGAGGAAGGGAGAGAGTATATATTCTGGAGAGAAGGCGATAGTTAGACGACGAGAGAGTGGATGGAAGGAGGAGGGTGGGCTCTATCCTGGATTAGCGGTACTTAAAAATTATAGCGGTCCATAAAAAAAATTGAAAATTTTTAAAAAAAAATTTTAAATTTTTATTATATTTCATTTTTGTAAGTTTTTTTTTAAAATTTTCAACACTTTCACTTTCAAAAAAAATACAAAAAAATAATTTAAAAAAATAAATTAAAAATTGCATTTTATTATATTAAATATTTGTAATGTCTTTTTTTTTTTAAATTTTCGACACTTTCAGTGGATTTTTTTCTTTCTCTTACCCTGTATTTTCTCTTTTTCTCTATATCTCGAAAATTAAAAAAAAGCATTACAAATATTTAATATAATAAAATGCAATTTTTTAATTAATTTTTTTAAATGAAATTTTTTAAAATTTGTTTGAAAGTGAAATCGCCAATTTTTTTTTAACTAACCAAAAACTTATGAAAATGAAATATAATAAAAAAAATTAATTTTCAACTTTTTTTATGGACCGCTATAATTTTTAAGGACCGCTAAACCAGGATAGAGCCGAACGATGAGGGTGTTGACAGAACAGGCAAGTGAGAAAGTGACGTGGCTGTTTCAGGTGTCGAACGGAAGAAATACGCGAAGTGGTTCGTACCGTCGGCCTTCCCGTTATTGCAAAGTAAGTCACGCACGCACACACAGACACACGTGCCCGCCATGTAACATCTTTCTTTCAGTGGCGGTTCCGGGGAAATCCGTTCCTACGCGGACATCCTCAAATTCCGCGAGGAAACCGGTGCCAGTTCGGTGATGATCGCTCGCAAAGGCCTCCAGACGCCCTCGATCTTCCGCAAGGAGGGAATTCTGTCCCAGGAGGAGGACGTCAAGAATTTCTTGCAGCTGGTAAGTCCTTTCCTCACCTCTAGAGTGTATTGAGTAAAAACACGTTGTTTTCAGGCCTGCGAGTATGACGAGAATTACACAATGACAAAGTACGTGGTCCAGAGGATCCTCGGCGGGGAACAGGTAGTTTTTATCCTGGGAAGTGGCTCTATCCTGGATTAGCTGTCCTTAAAAAATATAGCAGTCCATACGATTAAAACCACAGCGGTCCATAAAATTTAATTATTGCGGTCCTTAAAATATAGTGGTCCTTAGAAATTATAGCGGTCCACAAAAAAGTTAATTTTTTGTGGACCGCTATAAGAAAATTTTTAAAAAAATGTTTTTTTTAAATTTATTATATTTCATTTTTGTAAGTTTTTGGTTTTTTTTTAAATTTTCGACACAAAATTTTAATTTAAAAAATATATTAAAATTGCATTTTATTACATTTTATATTGGTAATGTCTTTTTTTAAATTTTCTATACTTTCAGTAGATTTTTTCCTTTTTCTTACCCTGTAATTTCTCTCTTTCTCTCTATCTCGAAAATTTAAAAAAACATTACAAATATTTAATATAATAAAAATGAAACTTAATATTTTTTTTGTTAATTTTTTTTGAAAATGAAAGTACCATTTTTTAAACCAACCAAAAACTTATGAAAATGAATTATAATAAAAATATTTTTGTTAATTTTCAACTTTGTTATGGACCGCTATATGTTTTAAGGACCGCTATAATTTTTAAGGACCGCTAATCCAGCATAGAGCCCGAATTTGAGCTAGTCATCAATTAATTTAGCTAATGAGTCCTTTAAGGAACGCGATCCGCGGGGGAGAGCGACGGTGATGGCGGGCAGTGTGCTGGAGATCTGCAAGGCCTGGGGGATGGAGGCCGTCTACGAGGATCACAGGAGCCGTCACGCGAGGATGAAGTGCAAGAGGAAGCACTCGGAGGAGGAGGAGGGCACGGCCTTCATAGACGTCACCTTCCCGCTGAAGAAGCTCAGGGAACCCAGGAATCAGAATTTCACGCCGAAGACGGCGCTCTTCGATTACTGCAAGGAGTGCCTTCTGGACAAACCCAAGTACTCCAGTGTAAGATTCTAATAAGCAGTTCTTTTGGCGCACTAGCCAATGTTTCTGGTCAACATATCAGATTGGTTTCAGGAGCAACGGGCTTCTGACAAGCGGTACGTGGGATCCGTCGAAGTGGCTGGGAAGAGGTTCTGTTCGAGGAAGGGACAGCCGAACATCAAAATGGCCGAGCAGGTACATCACACACACACACAGAGGCTCTATCCTGGATTAGCGGTCCTTAAAAATATGCGGTCCATAAAACATTTGAAAATTTAAAAAATATTTTTTTAAAATTTTTTATTATATTTTATTTTCGTGTTTGGTTTTAAAAAAAATCGACACTCACTTTCAAAAATATACAAAAAAAATTAATTTAAAAATAAATTAAAAATTGAATTTTATTATTTTAAATATTTGTAATGTCTTTTTTAAAATTTTCGACACTCAGTAGGTTTTTTTTCTTTTTCTTACCCTGTATTTTCTCTCATCTTGAAAATTATAATATAATAAAAATGAAATTTAATATTTAAAAAAATTAAAGCTATTTTTTATTAATTTTTTTTTGAAAGTGAAAGTGCCAATTTTTTTAAACCAACCAAAAACATACGAAAATGAAATATATATTTTTTTTAATTTTTGACTTTTTTATGGACCGCTATAATTTTTGAGGACCGCTAATCCAGGATAGAGCGCACACACTACCTGGCGAGTGAGTAAATGACCCTTCTCTTTCCAGGTGGCTGCCCTGGCTGCTCTCATCGGACTGGAACTGCGCCACCGCCTGAAGGGAGACTGGAACGAGGAGTGACCTGCCTTCCCCTCCGCTCGCTAGGAAGGCTTCGCCCATCATTCCCTTTAATTATCGATCACTTTGTTACCCTGGCACAGTTGTTGTTTGTTTCCCCCTCTGCCTCTGGAATAAACCTTGTTCCCCAGCTGTCTCCCATGCGGCTGCTTCTTCTCCTTCTCCTCGTAGTCTCCTCTCTTCTGGCGTCGTCGATCAAAAAGAAGGTGGGCACCTGCTATCCCACGCAGGCCGCTTGTGTCCCAAATGAGGCTTTCGAGACAGGTTGTCCGAGAGATTTGCCTGGTGCAAGATGCGATTTGAGGTATAAAGTGGAAGGACTGTCCGGAGTACTGCTCCAAATGCAAGGGAAGGGAGACCGGGCAATGTGAGAAGTCGAGGACTCCCAACTGCAAGGAGGGATTCCACTGCAAGTAGAGAGGGGTGGATTTCCTGGGATAAAGAGATTTCTAGGTGTTCTGGAGCACAGAAGGAAAGGACTGATGTTCTCAAGGAAGCCGCCACTTGCCGTCTGGGACTATAGTTTTCTGGAGTTTTTTTTAATAGACTGTCAAGGATAATGAATTTTACAAGCTTTTGAGTATAAGTATAGTTTTTCTATGTTTTACAATTGTTTTAAGAGGTCATCAGCAAGGGTGGCTCCGGGCCTGTCCTGGTTGAAGACCAAATTTTTCAAAAGTTAGAAAAAAGTATTTGATAGGCATACTGTCAAATAAATGTTTCTAGTATAACTATTCATCAAAACACTTGACGCAAAAAAGTTTTGTCGTGTGGGGATCGAACTGGGGTAGTTTTGGATTACCAGTCCGACCTCTTAGCCACTCGGCCATGGAATTTTACAAAAATTTATATAGGGTAGTTCGAATCTTCCTTTGCACAGTATCTTTTGCATGTTTAGAACTATTGTTTACAACAAAAATAACAGAAAAATATTAAGTTTTGAATGAGTTAAATCTCCAATGACTCATCTTTTGCCGGTCCCGATATGATATTCAGATGTGACGAGAACACACCGCCGCCGCTGGGCTGTTAACGGGGGTTGTGGATGTACGGCTAAGTGAAAATGTCATGGGCTCGGAGAGATGTGTTAGATAAGAGAAATCATTTCCACCGTCGACCTCTTTTACTAAAGAACTCCTCTCTTTCTTAGTCTTTTTTCTCGCTCCTTTTTTTCTGACCCTTTCTCACATTTTAAACAATACATTTTCAGTATATATATTACTCGATTCCTGGTAAAGGAGATTGTAATAAAATGTAATCGATGGTCTCTCGTGGAAGATTGACCCATGGTTCAGCAAATGGTTAAGGATATAAGATCCTCTGAAAATTCTGATGAACTATTCGAATTGGAATGCCCTATCGTGAGTTTTCGTGAGTGAGGAGTGAGCTTTAAAAAACAATAAGTTCAATTTTATAGACACATACCCAACCGATATTGGACCCTCGCAAAGAAAAAGAAGTGAACTTATTAGAAGAGAATGGACAGGACACCTTGAGCCGGATGGAAGCTTTCCGCGCATTGATTCTACTCCGCCGAACCATCAACAACCAATTGTGTCTGACGATTATTACGTGTGTTAATTAATGAATGTTGCACTAAAGAACTGTTTTGGGTTAGTCTTGGGTGTTCCATTTACAAGCTGGATCCTAAATGAAAACGGAGGTCCCGGCTTGGAATCTCCGCTAAATGGGAAGGACCTCGTAAAATCGATTTTTCAAAGTCTCTTAACTATTGTTTCATCGAATAGATATCGTTTCCACGATTCTGAAACATACACCTTTAATACAATTTTGACTGCAAAAGGAGCGCGTTTACACTGCCATTTTACGCGTTTGCCGCACGGAAACACGGCCAGAGTGGGCAAGAGAGTGTGGGAAATGGGGAGACGCAGAGTCGGCGGCAATTCAAATGGCAATTTCCCCGACATTGCAAGCGCTCCTAAATCGGTTTATTTTTATGCAAAATGTGTAAAAGTGGTATTTTTCGGAAACCTGAGAAAGAGATCTAGGCTTTTATTGCAAAATCAGAAAAATTATTTTTACGCGGTGAAAACGGAAATGGAAAAAAATCCTAAATGAAAGCGGAGGTCCGGGCATGTTACGGAAATCTTGTTTCAGCAAGGGGGTACCCTAGGTTCTCTGCCTGAGGAAAAAAGGATGATGCTAGTCCAACTCTTCTCCTTCTTCTCATCTTTCCAGATGAACCGCATGGGTATAGCCGTCTAACCTTGCTATGGCAGATGGCTAATCCTCCCAAACAAAGGGAACCCGCGCTTTGCCAGATGCATAGCGGGATGCCACGCGGGTAGCAAACGACACGGCCTCACATGCCTTTCCTTCCCTTTCTTTTATCCTTTTCTCTCTTTTTCTGAACTTTTCTCACACTGTAATCAATACAATTTTCAGTATATACATTACTCGACTCCTGGAAAAGAAGATTACACAAAATGTAATCGATGGTCTCTCCCATCTAATCGGTTCTCCACCGTACAAGCTGTCCCACTGCATCACATACCCCAGTTTCGTACAACGAATCCACATTTTATGTAACCAGCAGAACAGATGTACCCTCTGCCTAGATGTAGTTGTCTAAACAACCACAACATCGTAATCTGATCTATCCCTAACTCCTACTTACATATGCTCAGTTAAGACTCACCAACCCCACCAGTACAACCGTTAAATCGGACCCAACCCTCCTCTGTCGAGTTTCTATGATGTTATGTGTGATTTTATGTGATGATATGAAGGATTCTCTTATATTCCGATGAAAAACAGTCTTATGAACTTACCTAAGCGAGCGGGGCATATTTCAGTTGTAGATCAAAGTCTCTCGTGGTCAGTCTCCCTACTTGTCCATGTTTCATTCAACAGCTAACATGGAAAGTGTTTGACCTGCCTATGGAGTTAGAAACCGACACCCCCCTCATTCGATGACCCATTGGATGTACTTCAAAGGGCCTTTGTCCGATTTTGCCAAACGACCTCCATTTTCGAGAAAAAAAAACGATTTGAATTTTTGGTTTACAATGCATTAGCCTACCCGCATGATCATTACCGCACCGGCACCCTTGTTAAAACAACCAGGATGGCGCAGCAGGGAAGAGGGCGGACTCATAGGACGAAGGTATATGGTCCGGCCCTTTGCTCATGTGATAGTTTTGCTTTTTCTGTTTTATCACCTTTACAACGTGTCAGAAAAAAAAATTTTGTTTTTATTCGTGTATTTTGTATTGCTTTAAAATTAAAATTAATATGCAAAAGATTTTAAAAAAAAACCCGGGATATTTTGCTGATTCGGATTTATCTCGAGTCTTATGGAAACTTTTGAAACAAAAATGTTGTAATGGTATCGAAAAGTTCAGAAAAATGACGCATAGTTTATAGTGAAAACTAATTTTTTATGTTTTTAAAAAAAATTTAACTTTTAAGATTTTTAAGATACTTTTTAAGATAAAGAGAAATCAGAATAAATGAGTAATTAGAAATATTCAAGTCATGCTAATGTGTCGAGCTCACAGCCGGTGTCTCTCATTCTGTACCTTTCCGTGTGTGAACTCCTGATGCATGGTGTAAATCTACCACGGCTAACTGAACGAGTTGGAATACAGGCGAATGTTTCATTAAAGGCCACACGTAGAAGGCAATACATACTGGAATGAGATAGAGGCAGATCAAACGGCGTCGGTGCGATCGACGGAGAAAGGCGTGGCGACGGCTTCATGTCCAGCGGCGGCGATGATGACATCCTCGGTGGGCTTGTCCCCAGCTCCCTTGGGCGTCTTCTCCACCTTACGCACGACGTCCATTCCTTCGAGAACCTATATCCAAATTTGCTTCTCCAAACTTTCAGACCCACCTTTCCGAAGACGACGTGGCGTCCATCCAGCCAGCTGGTCTTCTTGACCGTGATGAAGAACTGAGATCCGTTGGTGTCCTTGCCCGCGTTGGCCATCGACAGCCAGCCGGCTCCGTAGTGCTTCAGCTTGAAGTTCTCATCGGGAAACTTCTCACCGTAGATGGACCTAAAGGAAGTAATAAAAAAGAAAAGAGAAAAGGAAGAACCTTCCGCCGGTTCCGTCACCATTGGTGAAATCTCCTCCCTGGATCATGAAGTCTTCGATGACGCGGTGGAACTTGCTTCCGACGTAGCCCTCGCCCTGGAAATTGGGTCTCTTTCTCTTTAAAGGGGAAGGACCGCGTAAAAATAAATGTTCTAATTTTGTGATAAAAGCCTAGATCTTATTGCCAGGAGTCCGAAAAATACCTCATTTACCTGTTTTGGATAAGAATGAACCAGGAGCGCTTGCAATGTCGGGGAAATTGCCATTTGAATTGCCGCCGACTCTGCGTCTCCCCATTTCCCACACTCTCTTGCCCACTCTGGCCGTGTTTCCGTGCGGCAAACGCGTAAAACGGCCGTGTAAACGCGCCCCGCCCCTTTTGCAGTCCAAATCATATAAAAGGGGTGTATTTCAGAACCGTGGAAACGATATCTACTCAATGAAACTATAATAAAGGTACTTTGAAAAATCAATTTTACGAGGTCCTTCCCTTTAAACTAGCTAACCTTAGGCTTCTTAGCCAGTTCGATGAAGTTGTTGGCGGTCTTAGGAACGGTCTTTCCGAAAAGACCGATCACAACCCTTCCGATGGGTGTCCCTCCGACCTCAATGTCGAACCAGACCTTTAAATATTGAAACTGGAAAGAAAAAATCTTAAATCCCACCTTGTCCGTGACCTTGGGGCCCTTGGGTGCATTCTGGGCATGAGCGACCGCGCCGAAGACGGCCACGAGAGCCAGCCACCTCATCTAAATAATAGTTAAAGGGTGAAATCCATTAAAAAGATTTATTATGAAAATTAAAAATTGAAATAGCCGGAGAGTGGCCAGAATCCTGGCCACAATTGGCGTCGTCCGTAAGTCGACGTGTGCTTACACGGATGGGATTATTTGCGGCCGAACACCACGTGTAAACGGAGCGCCGCTTGGCATTATTGACCAATCAGGAGGAGCACAGATCACAGGTCGACTGGGAGAAGGGCTTTTAGAACTTGAATGATCGAAAACTAGGCGTCGGCCAAGGTGGTGAGAGAAATGACGCTGAAGCCATGGTTACGGCATAAATTTGGATTTGATTAGAACAGAATCGATTTTTCTGTACCGATTTGAATAGGATTTGTTATCAATGGGAATCCATACATATTTATGTTCTCAAACTGGTCGATGGTGAATACGTTGGAGAGAGAGAGGAGAAGCGGAGATCAGGAGAGGGCGGATCGGAGTAATGGTAAAAAATGGGGAAGAGTGAGAGTGGAAATGGAGAGATTAGCAATGGTGAACATGTGTGTTTATGCGTCCGTGTGTGCGTGTGTGTGTGCTTGTGTGTATGGGGGGAGAGAGAGAGTGATCAGCGAGGCAAGGATTGCGGGATCTCTAATCGTAAGCAGTGCGCAGCCCTCGGTCACATAAAAAATTGTGTTCGATTTGGCTGAAACGTCAACTGGTGACTACTTAGGACCCATACACACGATATATAACGTTAGTTCCGAATATTCTGATTTCACAGCGAAACAATGGCACGAAATGTAAAAATTGGCATAATTCCCTTCAACATTGTGTTATTAACAAATAGGGAGGTTTATTTGATAGATAATAATGAGCCAAAACTAAGACCTTTTAAGTTCGGTTCTCGCAATTGAAGTTTAACTGCCGGAAAATGCCAAAAAGGGTGAAAATTTTACAAAAAAAAATAGGTTTTTCGACAACCACAACTTCATGCTTAAAAGGCGAGAATCCGGACTACGTTCATTGCATTTTTCATAAAATTTGCCGTTCAAAAACGCTAAAAATTTCGAATGTTATCATATTCAAACATTGATTTGAAACTGTCATTTTCATGAAAAATTGGGCTAAAATCCGACGAAAAAATATATTTTCCGCCAAAACTTAATGGTTTTTAGTTTTTAGTGGAAGAATAAATGGTTTTTAGAAAGAAAATAACTTTCAAATAAAAAATAACAGAAAATAAAATAATAATCGAATCAGGTCAGAATGAAAGGAATTGGATTGAAATACGCCTTGACCATGAAAGAGACTGGCAGAGTTGGGTGGGCGTCCGCAGTTCTTCGGCACATTGATTGACCTATATTTACTTAATGCAAGAGGTCAGGTCAATAAAACCTAACCACTGATTGTAATAAACGTCTTGAAGTATTGATTTATGGGTCACTAAACAGAGAACATATGGGATTACTTCCTTTGTTAACTACAGTTCTGTGATAACAAGACCCTCACAAAAATGAATGACCCGCCCAAATAACTGTATACAATTTGGTGTTGCGCTTTTCTACTCTTCCAGCATTCTACCACTCACCAAGGGTGGCCGAAACGCGGGCCGGCCCGAGGTTTTCTGAAAATCGATTTTTAAATTCAACTCATTCAAAACTTAATATTTTTCTGTTATTTTTGTTGTAAACAATAGTTCTAAACATGCAAAAGATACTGTGTAAAGGAAGATTCGAACTACCCTATATAAATTTTTGTAAAATTCCATGGCCGAGTGGCTAAGAGGTCGGACTGGTAATCCAAAACTACCCCAGTTCGATCCCCGCTCGGCAAAACTTTTGATGAATAGTTATACCAGAGACACTTATTTGCCACCTTACCTATCAAATACTTTTTTTCTACCTTTTGAAAAATTTGGTCTACAACCCGGGCTACTGATTCTGGGAGAGCTGCCCGGCCCGGAGCCACCCTTGATCAGATCTTGCCGCGAGATGTTGAAAGCCACTTTTCGAACAAGAAGATGGCTTCAGGAATTCGTCACCAGTAATTCCGAAGTTTAGCGTTCAAATCCAGGAAGTGTGGCTCGACGAGGTCTGTGCGGCAGAGACGAAGAAAGAATATCATTTTCTCGACCCTGGTTTGATTTTTTTAAACTAACATATTTTTAAACTATATAAATAAGACACATTTGAAACTGAGAACTGTATTCCGACGACCAAAACTCAACAACGGCATAACAAAATCATCAACAACTTAACAAAAACACGACGAATCTTTAGTGAGCGGGCAGGTTCTCCAGCGCCTGCGAGATGAGCTCGTGGAGGGAAGTGCACTTGGCCTCCATCACCTTGCAGGCCTCGGAGACCAGTTCGGCGGATGGCAGCGCACCAGTCGACTCGATCGAGACTGAAAATACCACACTTCCATGGGATCAAGTAAGGCAAGTGACATACAAGGCAGTAAACAAAAAAACCTACAGATAAAGTGGGTCTTCTTCTTGCCTAGTTCGACGCACTTGGCCAGGTCCTCGTGGCGGAACACGTTCCTGCTGCAGGTGTCACGGCGGGCATCCACAACCTCCGCTTCTCCTGAAGATGGGGGTTTATTTGCATGCAGTGAGAGAGAAACAAACCATTCTCGATGGAAATGACGCCGGCGGAGAAGGAGTCCTTCAGACGCTCGGCGGCTTCTCCTCGGATGGGCTTCAGGAGACGAATGGTCGGCAGGAGGCTGAAAGAAGCTGAAGTTTTGATGAAGCTTCCATAAAACCAACCGATAGCTGGCAGTGGCGACGGGGCTGAACTTGGCGTGGTCGCGGCCGACTCCCTTGACGGCGTGGCAGCTGGCCTCAATCTCCTGTCCCGGACGAAGCTTCGCCACGAGGATGTCGTCGTGGACCATGCGCGGAGGGTCGGCCTTGAACTGCTCCTCCTGCTCTCCGACCGGCTTCCAGACGAAGGCCTTGGAGTAGATGGAGCTGTGGTGGTACAGCTGGTTAGGCTCCGTGGCGGTCGAGGGAGCGTGCCGGTTCTTCGTACAAGTCACGTTGATGTTGAAGACGACGTTCCTCGTCGCGTCGGCATCCGGCTCCACGTCGCAATCGACGCCCTCCTCGTTCACTCCAACGACCTGCAGAGTCCATAAATCAGAATTCTTCGAGGAAAACTACCTTAGTCAGGGGCATTTCGAAGAGCCTGGGGTCGACCTTCAGAGGCAGGAGACCCAGTCGGTGGCAGAGAACCTCGTCCTGGATGATACTCGTGTTCTGGTAGAGGTAGATCTTCTCGAAGGCCATCGTAGGCACCTAAACCCATGGAAATAAGCACCAACTGAGGGGAAACAACCTCGGCGATGAGGATTCTCCTGAGAGCGTTGGCGATCGGCGCATGGACGTTCATCAGATCGAATTCCAGATCCAGGCCGTTGTTACTTTCATTCACAATGTCGATCTGAACATTACCTTTTAAACTAAGACTAGTGGATAACAAACCTTAATCATGTCGCACATTTCTTCCGCACTCGCTGAGTAGTTAATCGTGGTATAGTCGGAAGCCTCGTCGTATGTCTGAAAAAGACGGCTTACACTCGCTCGATTTTATATTTTGTGATTTTTGCAACACAACACTTATTATGACGCAATCTCCACACAGAGAAACTGCGGCTGCGCCCTAATTCAGACTACAAATTTATTGAAGAAACTTACGTTGAGGACACGCTCCTCCTCCATTATGATCTCATCCTGGTAGTCGTCTACCTCGCGTTTGACCATTTTCTAAACTAAACTAAATGCAACAACAAATCAATGAATAACAAAATAGCAAAACGGTAAAAACCGAGCAGAACATAAACAAACACAAATAAATAAATAATTTAATCGACTCGTACTCTATTTACAACAACCGTAGAAACACCGCCTATCGCAATAAAGCTGACAACCGAAAGACGAACATATTATGCAGGTCTACTTCTTCTTCTTCCGTTCGAAGGTGCCAGAAGTCTGAAATCCACGGTATTCAAAGGAAGCTAGAAGTGCTTACAGCGCCGAGGGCAATGCGTTTCTTGTCCTCCTCCGTCATCCCTTCGACCGGCTCCGGAGCTCCGGTCAGCAGCCGATTCCTCAGGAGTTTCTGCCTCATGAACTGGAAAAAGGACTATTTTAGTTTAATTCAAAGAGGTTACCTGTTGCAGAAGGACGCGCTTGCAGCGCTGCTTCACGGCCAAGGAGAGATCCAGCCACGTCCAATTCCGCTCGTGGAACTCGCAGAGGGGGAAGGTGAAGCCGAACCTGTCGATGTCCTCGATATTCTTGTCGTTCACTCCCTGAAATGGTTTATTTGAAAATAAATCTATTAAATTTTAAAAAAAAAGTTTACTAAATAAATAAAAAAGAAACGCACCTTGTAGGAAACGACGAAGGGAACCTCGGGGATTTTGATGTAGAGGAAGAAGTTGTTGTCGTGCGCCCTCTGGCGCATCCGCTCGATATCATCGATTTCTTCGCCATTTTGCTGAAAATAAAAATAAATAAAATAAGAGATGTCCAAAGATTCAAAATAAAAAATGACGAACAAAAAAGTGCCATGAATTAAACGAAAGCGACTGCCTTCTATTCATGTTTAAACACACTTACACTAAAATTTTTACACAATTCGTTTTTAATTATACTTATTAGTTCAAAAATGTTTTTAAAAAAAAATAAGACAAAACTAACGAAACACAGATTTAACAAAATTAGGTTCTAAAAATGTAAAATACAGTAAGACCGCCGTCCAAGCCGAAATAGAATTAACTACGTACCATATTTTCGTTCAAACGTCAAATCTGTTAAATACGGTAGATTTTTGTTTCAAATAATTAAAAAGTGAATTAAAATCGATTTTGAAGCGGTTTTCCGGTAAATAACTGATAATTTCGTACCTTTCCATTGAGAGTGCTGGATTTCCTCTCCACCTGGACAGTTTTGTTGCTCCTCATGCTCAATGAGCCGGTGATTCTGCGGGTGAAGGAGAATTTCTGGAATTTCCTTATTTCTCGAGGGAAATGGGATTTTCTACCCCCGGAGTGGCTTCCTCCACGTTCTCCAGCTGATCATCCTTGTGAATATTCTTTCCGGGGAAGAAGAATCCCATCATTTTCTCGAAGAACTCGTAGGTCAGCTGGACCACCATAGGGGCTATGTTCACTTCGAAGTGCTCCTTTAAGCATATTCCCCCGACTAAAATAGATGATTAGAAAAAATAAAATATTTAAAATTTAACGAATAAAATAAAGGTCTTAATTAAAAGTGATGAAAATCACCTGGGGCGAGGTCTCGAAGCAGAAGGCGAATGGCAGGTTGGCGCGTGAGCAGGCGGTCATCTCTAGAAAGAGGATATTTTTGGTTTACCCTCGCTTCATTCACAATTTGATTAAGAAATCTTGAACTGGCACTTTCCGGAACAGCCCGTGGGATCAAAAATCTCATTTGGCCTTACCTGTGCAAGGTGTCCTTGTAGATGGAATCCGGGAGAAGATTCGAAATCCTAACCGATCCTACCTCGAACAAGTGAGAACCCGAGTTGTCAATATTCACCATCCTCGTGTACCTAAACGATTACCGTAATCAGAATCTTTCGACAAATGAAGATTAATTAGAATAAAGAACCCACAAGAAGTTCCTAATCTGAATCTCAGACAGGGCTATCTGTCCATCTGACTCGGTCAGTCTCCAGATGCAGTCTTCAAAACAGACCTAAAGATATCGTAATCTTAGGCAAAAACAATGAATCTTGCCTCGAATCGTCTGGCCACGGCGGGCAGTCCGTCCTCTTCCGGTTTCCTGACGACGGCCAGGGTGGCCTCGACCTGTCGCTGTTTGTAGCAACTGATGTAGATAGCCAGTTGGTCGGAGACTTCCAGCTGCTTCTGCTTGTATTCCTCCATCTCGGAGGTCAGCTCCCGGCGCTTGGCTTCCAGCTCGGCTTCGTCGAGATCGCTCTGGGTGTCGAGGTGGAAGAGCTGGCGTTCGAGGGAACGCACGACGGCCACGATGTCACGGAGATCGGACTGAAAGGAGAGAGATTAGCGGTCCTAAAATTTAATTTAAAATTTAATTATAGCGGTCCATAAAAAAGTTAAAAATGTAGATTTTTTTAAAAATTTAATTTAATTTTTTTTTGGTAAATTTTTGGTTAAAAAAAAAAACAATTTCGACACTTTCCCTTTCAAAAAAAAAAACAAACAAAAAAATGTTAATTTAAAAAATTAATTAAAAATTGCATTTTATTATATTAAATATTTGTAATGTTTTTTTTTAAATTTCGAAACGTTCAGTAGATTTTTTCTTTTTCTTACCCTGTATTTTCTCTCTTTCTCTCTATCTCGAAAATTTGAAAAAAAAAAACATTATAGTTGTTGCCAATTCTAGTTCTCGAAAAATTCTAATTTGTGCCAAAATTATGATGTCGAAGTTAGCATTTCTAACTTCGACATCATAATTTTGGAACGAATTAGCATTTTTGGCGAGAGGTATACAAATAATTAATGTAATAAAAAATTAAACTTAACATTTAAAAAATTAAATTATTTTTTTGTTAATTTTTTATGTTTTAGAAAGTTTTTTTTAAAGAGAGAGAGAGGGAGAGGGAGTTAGAGGGCGAAAGAGAGAGTTAGAGAGAGAGAGAGATACCTGTTGTTCCACAATGCTCTGCCTCATCTGCTCCATGGCGATCATCTCGCAGGCAAATCGAATCCTCCTCCTATTCTCCGCCAACTCCTTCTTCTTCGGATCGATGAACAACACCAGCGTATTCGCAATATCCACCAACATCTCGTACTGCTCCGATGAGGTGCTGGCCTCCAGCATGTTGTGCTTCACCGTCAGACAGTCTAGCCCCTCCTCTCTCCCGAACACCGGCTCTGCCTCCATCTTCGGCACGGCCGTCTCCTCCAACGCGTCGGCCTTCATGTTCTCGGAGAAGTAGCAAAAGTAGATGCCACAGCTGCAGCGGGAGACTATCCGCTGGAATTGGTAGCGGTCCAGGTCGGAGGAGAGACCGGGCTGCACGACGCCACCGACGGCCTCCCCATCAGCCACGAAGTGGGAGAGGTAGTCTTCAGAGGAATCCGTGGCTTTCTCCTCAATCACTTCTCGCGGCAGGAAACGGAAGGGGATCTTTTCGCATCCGGCGGACGGCATCCCTCCAACTGGGGCGAAGTACTGAAACATTGGTTAAGTCTGTCTCTTTCTGGCTCTATCCTGGATTAGCGGTCCTTAAAAATTATAGCGGTCCATACGATTATAGCGGTCCTTAAAAACACATAGCGGTCCTTAAAAATTAAAGTTGTCCTTAAAATTCATAACGATCCATAAAATTTAATTATAGCGGTCTTCAAAAATTACAGCGGCCCATAAAAAAGGTAAAATTAAAAAAAAACAATTTTTTTAATTAAAAAATATTTTTAAAACAAATTAAAAATTTTATTTTGATTATATTAAATATTTGTAATGTTTTAGTTGTTTTTTTACATTAAATTTTCGACACTTTCAGTAGATTTTATCCCTTTCTTGCCCTGTATTTTCTCTCTATCTCGAAAATTTATTTTTAAAAAACCACACAAAACATTACAAATATTTTATATAATAAAAATGATATTTTCAATATTTTTTTAATTAAAAAAAATTTGGTTTGTTAATTTTTTGAAAGTGAAAGTATCGAAAATTTAGAAAAAAAAAACCAAAAACTTACAAAAAAGAAATAACAATAAATTTATTTTTCATTTTTACTTATTTTTTTAAACTTTTTTATGGACCGCTATAATTTTTCAGGACCGCTAATCCAGGATAGAGCCCTCTTTCTCTCTCTCCTCACCTGCATTCCCGATATCACCGCAGACCAGGACTTCTTCCCTAGCAGCTGTCCACTCCTCCACACGTTCTTATGGATCTTCTGAGCCAAACTGGCCCTGGCAGCCGTCAACAGGACGAATCCTCCCCTCTCACTTCCCTTCAACACCAGCTGACTGTTCAAGAGATCAACTGAATATTCACATAAATCCGCTACCGTAACCCTCACTCTGCCAATGGATAGCCAAGACGTCGTCCATTGTGCACTGCTGTACTCCCTGCAGCGAATCCGTCGGTAGGTCAGTCGTCTGCTCACAATGCGCCACCAGTCGGGTGCTGCTCTCCTCGATCAGCTGGTCCAACATCGATTGATTTGTATCCGAGAGACTAAAACTTTCCATTTCTTACGGATCTTTTATTTTAAAAGTACCTGTATCCCCTCCTGTGGCCCCTCTCATCAATGTAGGAATCCTGCCTCGAAGCCGGGTACTCCATTTGACTCTCCTTTTGATCACCTTCCTGATGAAGCTAAAAGGAGAAAGGTACAGTAACTTCTGGGCGAATGCGTTACGTTTAGAATCTTAATGGCATCGTTGCTGAGGATACGGCGAAGAAGATGGGCTCTGTGGATCCCGTCGGCGATGGCGAGACAGGCGTCACGGATTTCAGCAGTCCAGGAGGCCTAGAAATCATAATTTAGAAGTTCGGCTCAATCCTGAATTAGCGGTTCTTAAAAATTATAGCGGTCCTTAAAAAGTTGAAAATTAAAAAAATTAATTATATTTCATTTTTCTAAGTTTTTGGTTGGTTTAAATTTTTTTTGACACCTTAACTTTCAAAAAATAAAAAAATAAACAAAAAAAAATAATTTAAATTTTTTTTTGAAATATTAAGTTTCATTTTTATTACATTGAATACTTGTAATGTTTTTTTTTAAATTTTCCAGATAGAGAGAAAGAGAGAAAATACAGGGTAAGAAAAAGAAAACATCCTACTGAAAGTGTCGAAAATTTAAAAAAAAGACTACAAATATTTAATATAATAAAACGCAATTTTTAATTTAATTTTTAAATTAATTTTTTTTGAAAGTGAAAGTGTCGAAAAAAATTTTTAACAAAAAAAATGAAATATAATAAAAATTACAAAAATGAAATATAATAAAAATTAAATTTTTCAAGGACCCCTAAGTTTTATGGACCGCTATAATTTTTAAGGACCGTTAGAGCCGAAGTTCTTCCATTGACATACAAGATCACCTTTAGAATACTGTAGTCAATCGTTACAGAATCAACGCCTGGGCTACAATATCCAACTGGGGTACTGTAGCCAATTGATCTCTGCCCTACCTTTAAGTCGTGTGCCGTGAGCCTGTGTTTAGCCGTGTCCCTCCCTGCATTGTTCTCCCTCACGTAGGAGACCCGACTGATGGCCAGCAGAAGGCTCTCCTCACTGATCTCCTCCTCATCCGTCTTCTCCACAGCCGACTGTCCTCCAGAGCCGAAGACCTGCACCTGAGTGCCCCACAACGTCGCCGACACGTGTTCCGGTGACCACACGTGCACTGCCCTCCTCGTAATCTCCTAAAACCGTCGTACTTTTGCTTATTATTCGAGAGGCAACCTTGTCCGTCGAAGCTACCGTAGTCAGTTTGAGCGTGCCCAGCAGGTTCAACCCATCCGACGTAATCCGGAAGCCGAAATCGGAGGAATGAGACATCCAGTAGGTTATGAAAAACTTGGGCAGATTCAGCGAGACTTGGACCGTTCTGAACTCCCAATTAGACTGGAACGGTCGGAACCCAACCGGAAATGTTTGCTGATCTGCGGTTTGTTGTAGAAGGGGGTACCGAAGATGGGTCCTCTGCGAATCGGTCGATTCTTGGTGGTTAGGGTTTTCTGAAGGCAAGATTAGATTAGAATACAGGGGAGAGAACCATGAGGTACTCGACGCAGCGGAAGGTGTTTGCGTAGAAGAGACATTGGGGCATGCTGTCGCCACTTCCGGAGCCGGCTCCGACGTCGAAGGAGAGGCCGAGGTCGAGGCAACGGGAACGGAAGGCTCGGTAGGAGTCGTGGTCCTGCAACGAAAGAGGGATTAGAGAGAGAGAGAGAGAAAGAGAGAGAGAGAGAGAGAGAGATTCGTACCGTAGAGTAGTGCGGTAGTCTATGAGGAGCACAAAGCGTGACAGAGTGGTGATCGTGCGGATCTCCTCCACAAATCCAATCTAAACCTCTTCTATCAGTCAATCTGTCTCTTACAGTACCCAGATTAATGCGTAGCTTGAGATCCGGCAGTGAGATGATCCTCGAATCGTCGTATCTCGAAGCAGTCCTGATGAACACCCGCAAAGCGCATCGAATTCTGATTTCTCCTGAAGCATCCTCTTCTTAAATGATTCTGACGGCACTTACCTAGAGCCCAATCTAGGCCCAGATTCTCCCAACTGAACTCCACAGTCTCCGTCTGATTGTATGGATCTGGGGAGGCCAACATGGTTGTGACCATCTTCGTGCAGAGCCAGGAGAAGCGGCCGTGGAGGAGGAATCGCATCTTGTCCCAGAAGGGAAGAGGAGGGGAGGGGTCTCTTGAAGGGGCCGAGATGTTGTTCCACAACATGCTGATCATCGCCAGACAGGGCTCCCAACAAGGCCCGTAGGTCAGATTCCAAGAGCCGGCTTCTGAAAAGAGGCAATTTGTAGGTTAGGGGTAATGAGGTACCGCACTGCATGTCGTAGTAGAACTTCAGCGGGGACATGTTCCTGAGGACGGTGTGGGTCTCCCAAGGCTCGGGGAGGTCGACTGTGCTTTCTCGGAGGGAACGGCCTCCTTCTGAAGAAGACAATTAGATAGAAATACAAAACCTTAGAGAAAAGGAAACTACCTTCGAAATGCTCCGCTCCGACGAGGTTCCCGAAGAAGTGGATATCCTTGGCGTCGAGGTACAAATGCGGATAGTCCTTGAACTGAATCTTCCACTCGGCCATGTCGAACTCCACCGCTCTTCCCCAAAGAGTGGAGAAATTCAATCCCCCAGTGGGGAAGAAACTAAAAACCGGGGGTTTCTAAAGCAATCCAGGGTTACTGTACCTCTGAGGGTCGAATTCGTGCATCATGTCGAGACAGATATCGGTTCCGTGGAGGGAGGGGTCGGCCAACGCGCGGATCTCAAAGCCTTCCCAGGAACTGACAAAGAGGGGTCTGAAAGAGGGAGGTTAGAAGGAATGGACAGAGGGATACCTCAAGGCGAAGGGCTGTTTCTTCCATCGCTCAATGTAGATGTTGCTGTTTTTTGCCTGCAAACTCGCCAGAAGCTCCTCTAACTTCGATTCTGAAATGGAAATATACTTACTTAACTCTCTCTCTCTCTCTCTCTAATCCCTCTTTAAAAGAAGCGAGAAGTCATTCCCAAGAAGCCTCTTTCGTTGCAGAACCACGACTCCTACCGAGCCTTTCGTTCCCGTTGCCTTGACCTCGGCCTCTCCTTCGACGTCGGAGCCGGCTCCGGAAGTGGCGACAGCATGCCCCAATGTCTCTTCTACGCAAACACCTTCCGCTGCGTCGAGTACCTCATGGTAATCTCCCTGTATTCTAATCTAATCCTGCCCTCAGAACACCCTTACCACCAAGAATCGACCGATTCGCAGAGGACCCATCTTCGGTACCCCCTTCTACAACAAACCGCAGATCAGCAAACACTTTCGGTTTGGTTTCGATCGTTCCAGTCTAAGTGGGAGTTCAGAACGGTCCAAGTCTCGCTGAATCTGCCCAAGTTCTTCATAACCTACTGGATGTCTCATTCCTCCGATTTCGGCTTCCGGATTACGTCGGATGGGTTGAACCTGCTGGGCACGCTCAAACTGACTACGGTAGCTTCGACGGACAAGGTTGTCTTTCAAAGAAGAAGCAAAAGTACGGCAGTTTTAGGAGATTACGAGAAGGGCGGTGCACGTGTGGTCACGGGAACACGTGTCGGCGACGCTGTGGGGCACTCGGGTGCAGGTCTTCGGCTCTGGAGGACAGTCGGCTGTGGAGAAGACGGATGAGGAGGAGATCAGTGAGGAGAGCCTTCTGCTGGCCATCAGTCGGGTCTCCTACGTGAGGGAGAACAATGCCGGCAGGGACACGGCCAAACACAGGCTCACTGCACACGACTTAAAGGTAGGGCAGAGATCGATTGGCTACAGTACCCCAGTTGGATATTGTATCCAAGGCGTTGATTCTGTAACGACTGGCTACAGTATTCCCTAACCTCAAATGGATTCAGCCTGTTGACAACTGTGAATCTGATTACTGTAGCTTCAACAGCCAAGATTCAATCAAGAAGTGTACTATATTTGTGGAAGGACATCACAAACATAGAACAATAGCTTTATGGGTTCTTGTCTTCTATACCTCCTCAAATTCAAAAAGTCTTTGAGAGTGCAGCCCGCATACCGTGTAACTGCGTGACAGCCGCTTCAGACCCACATAGTCCGCCTTTCCCACAGCAGCAGATAGAAAGCGCAGACGACTTGGCTTGCCAATGGCTTTATTCGGCCAATGCCATTGGCTTTTCCACCACTCTTCACCCTGCCCCAAACCCTCTTCTACCTTTCGCCATGCTCGCCTCCACCATCAAAATGCTCTCTCCCCGTCGTGCCAAACACAGCAAGTACAATATCGAGCCCAAAAAGGAAACCGAGACAACTACCCCGTCGCCAGACAATCAGGTAAGTCAACTATCGTTTAGCATATATGAAGGGTTTCGTTCTAGGAAAACTATTGCATCCCGTCGGAGAGCCGTCAGTTTCCTGTGCGAATCGGAGGCAAAAGGTTCTATGTGGACATGGCGAAGCTGGGCAATAGCTCAGAGTACAAGAAGATCTCCTGGGAACGGAGGATCAAACCCGAGGCTTTCAGGATTGTTTTGAGGATAATCGATGGAGATGACTGTGTCCTACCAGGTAAGTCTTCTTCTTCTCTCTCGAAACGGCCGCTAGAGAAGATGATGATGTGGTCAAATTTAATTTAAATTTTTTTAAAATTTAATTTAATTATAGCGGTCCTTAACTTATAACGGTCCATAGAAAAGTTGAAAATAAAAAAAAATCTTTTTTAATTTTTTATTATATTTCATTTTTGTAAGTTTTTAGTTTTTTTTTTTTTCAAAAATTTTGACACTTTCACTTTCACAAAAAAATTACAAAAAAAAATTTAATTTAAAAAATAAATTAACAATTGCATTTTATTATATTAAATATTTGTAATGTTTTTTTTTAATTTTCGACAATTTTAATTTTTTTTTCAGTAGATTGTTTTCTTTTTCTTACCCTGTATTTTCTCTCTTTCTCTCAATCTCGAAAAGTAAAAAAAAATTACAAATATTTAATATAATGAAAATGAAACTTAATATTTTTAATTTAAATTATTTTTTTGTTAATTTAAAAAAAGTGAAAGTGCCAATTTAAAAAAACCAACCAAAACTTATGAAAATGAAATATAATAAAAATATATATATATATATATATATATATATATATATTTTTAATGGACCGCTATAATTTTTAAGGACTAATCCAGGCTAGAGCCGCCTTTACTTCCCGATTTCAGCGGAAAACATGCCAGAAGTCCTCCGATTCGGTGCCCATTCCCGCGTCACCACAGTGCTCCAAAAATGCTGGGGTTTCATCACAAGTGATATGCTTCGGCAGATGACGGTCGATCTTCTCCTCGAAGTATTCGATGTAATAGACCAGGAAATCAGAAACTCCGATTATGGGCAAATGGTGACACTCCTGTAAGGTTCCTTTAAACTGTCTCCTTTAGGCTGCCGCTCACGTCCTGAAGGCCTTGCTGGAACATTCGGAACAGAATGACATGTTCAACGCCATGTTGATGTCCAGCCATAAGGTCGTTCCTTACTTGAAGAATGGCGTCAAGGAGTGGGTTTCTTAGAAACAAGATGACAGGTTGTCTTTCAGAAGTAAGGCGTTGGAACACAAGTGGAAGAACATGGAGATGAAGGCTGACTGCAACTGTGCAAAGGAGAATATGAGCCCTATGCGCCTGATTTCCCGTAATGGTGAGTCTCTCTCCCTCTCTTCTACCTTCCTCTTCCAGGCCTCATATGCCAATCGTGCCTCCAACAGGCCTGTCGCAGCTGCAGCTCCGGCCTTTGTCCGAAGGCCATTGTCAAGAACCTCCTTGCTCCTCTGTCCACCTCAACCACCTCCTCTCCCTCCATTCGTCCTCTTCCTCGATCCCGTGCCCCCTCCCCTGGAATGCCTCTCTTCTCTCCGGAACGTTCCACCACCCCTCCGATCACTTGTGACCTCCCTCAGAAGCCATCTACCGCCACCACAGCCAAATGCTCTCCCAATGACACGCCTCGCCGACGGCGTCGATTCCTTTTCGCCAACAAAGGGGTTGCCTAGTCCTTGATTTTTGTAGCAACCTGGTTAACCATAAATATTAAACTTACGAGGGAAGAGAGGACTTGTCTTTTTCAGGGTCGCCAGTCGCTCGGCCAGCATCTGCCGTCTCCTCTCGCACTCGTACACCTGAAACCGCTTTTTATTGATTTTCTGTTAAAATTTGTTTTATGCGCGGGAATTGCGCATATCATCTGCTTTTGTCATCTGCGGCAGATGCAGAAAGCATGGCTCTATCCTGGATTAGCGGTCCTTAAAAATTAGAGCGGTCCTTAAAACCACATAGCGGTCCTTAAAAATTATACGGTCCCTAAAAAAGTTAAAAACTAAAAAAAATTGAAAAAAAAAATTATATTTCATTTTTGTAAGTTTTTTGGATTTAAATTTTTTTTTCGACACAAAAAAAATTTTAATTTAAAAAAATTAATTAAAAATTGCATTTTATTATATTAAATATTTGTAATGTCTTTTTTTAAAAATTTTCGACACTTCAGTAAGGTTTTTTTTCTTTTTTAAACCCTGGATTTTCTCTCTTTCTCTCTATCTCGGAAATTTAAAAAAAACCCAAAACATTACAAATATTTAATTAATATAATAAAAATGAAATTTTTAATATTTTTTTAAATTAATTTTTTTTTGTTAATTTTTCGGAAAGTGAAAGTGTCGAAAATTTAAAAAAAATTCGGAAAGTGAAAGTGTCGAAAATTTAAAAAAAAAACCAAAAACTTACAAAAAAATGAAATAAAATAAAAATTATTATTCATTTTTTTTGCTTTTTAAACTTTTTCAAGGACCGCTATAAATTTTAAGGACCGCTTTAATTTTTAAGGACCGTTATGTGGTTTTAAGGACCGCTATAATCGTATGGACCGCTAATCCAGGATAGAGCCGAAAGCAATGACCCACCTCATCCTCGCGGAGTTCGTGGCTGGACTGCAGAAGATTCTCGAATGGATCGTCCTCCATCTCCAGCCGGGCCTCTTTGAATACAATGCGGATGTCGGCAGGCAACGGGGACTCTGCCGTGAATGCCTTCTTCGTCACTCCATGGACTATCTTGATCCACTTGATGCAGTTGATGAATTCGTCGAAGACCTGGTGGAAGTTGAACTGGAACGGCAGCGTGAAGACGAAGGACTCCGCAGCCCATGTCCACACCTGAAGCATTGGTTCTCTGGATTCACAAGTTCAATTCTAAGCCAGAATCCTCCTGTAGTTTCAGAAGGCTCACCTTGTTGTGGGGCTGGAGGAGGTCTCCAAAGGCCTGACGACAGGCATCCATGCGTTGGTCGGAGAGTCTCTTCGTAATACACACGTCCTTAAAAGATTGGAGGATTACTGTAGACTACAGTACTTACAACTGCGTTTACAATCTCGTAGCCATTCATGGTGATGGTCAGCTGAGGGGAGAGGGCGCTGAGCCCATTGGCGGACTTGTCCAGGGTGAGGGAGGGAATCTTCCAGACCATCCTGAAATCAAGGAGATCTACATGAAGAAGGATTCTGACCTGTGATATCTGGGCAGATCCATGTCCAACTCCACCGAGTGATTGGTGAGCACCTTCAGCTGCATGATCCTCGGAGGCACTCTCACCGAATCCGCCTTCTTTCTCGAAGTGAAGGCTCTAAACCCCCCAATTACCGTATCCTTCCATCCTGAACTTACTCTTTGATCCCAGTGCGCAGATGATAGATGACCCTGTGGATCAACGGCGACCAGCACACGTAGATCGGGGCGTTCGAAGAGATCGTCACGTCGCGGGTTACGGTAGAGGTGGTGCTTTCGACGGAGACACAAAAGAGGCTGGCTTCTCCTATCTGAAGCACTTCTGTTATATAGGGAGGGACAGGAAGTGACCAGCTTGATGCCCAGATTGCGCCGCTGCTCGAAGGCCTCTCTCTTCTCCAGTCGTTTGCGGTCCTTGGCCGCTTGGCTCCAACAACGCGGCGTCTCTTCGCCGTCTTCTTTCGACGGCATTATTCTCTCGGCTCTCAGAAGGTCCTCCAGATGGACTCCTTCGGCAGTGACGGTGGATATCTGAAACAAGAGGTCTTCAAAAGTACTGGAGAGGCTGTTTCCATCTGTAGAATCAAATGACCCACGCCGATTCGTGTAGACTTGGCTGAACAGACGAGATCCGTGGTTCCGTTCCTCTCCAACGCCAGCTCCTCCGTCATGCACAGGAGATACGTGGCATCGTTCGCTATACAGACGAGAGACGTCCTAAACCAATCAATTCTACTCCTTTTCTTGAACAAACCGCTTGCTCTTAAGTTTAACCGTCATTCTTCTGTCCGAAGAGCGAGGGGTCTTCGGTTGTAGCTCTGCCAACGATTGGACCAGTCGATTGATCTAAACCACTCAATTAGCATGGAACATCGGGAAAGCCTACACTAGCAGCCAGTTTGTCGCTCCATTCTGCCTTGAAATCATCGACACAGACGAGGAGAGATGGTTCCACAGGGTCTGAGACGTAGGAGAGGATGGCCACACCCACATAGGCCTTTAAATAGGATAAGGTTATTGTGGAGAAGTACGGTAATTCAGTACCGTATGCCCCCATTGGTGGTGTTCGTAGCTGGCGCTGGCCGAAGTTTTCGCAGGATCCGCAACCAGAAGACTCTCCGCTCCCAACTCCCACTCGGAGGCGTTCTGAAAAAAGAAACGGTAATTTGCATGGTGGGTCGAACAACCTTGGAGAAAGTGAGCAATTGGACGGATACGGTGGACTGTAGGGCGTCTCCATCGGAGAAATTGCAGTGGACCGAGTCCAACTCCACAATCCAGGTGACTGCCACTTCCGACTGTTGGGTTACGGTAGGCGCCTCCTTCGGGAAGGTCTTCAGACAGCTGGCTGCCTCTGCAAAGTGCAGTTTCCACCACAGGACGTCCTGCAACAGGACCGACGTCACCACACTGTCCGAACAGAGTTTGACATCCACCGCCGCTGGAGAGGATTCCTGAATCAGGAGATTCGAGTAAATTGTGGAAGAAAGTACCGTAATCTCTGTGGAGAGGAGACCGCTGCTGATGACGGTGTTGTTCATGAAATCGGCGAGGGAGAGACCGACCACTTTGCCCGCCGTGATTCCGTTTTTCTTCTCAATCTCCACTTCCGAAATGCGGAGAGACAGGCTCCTCCTGAAACAGAGATTCGTTAAAATGAAAATGTCATCGTAAGTCATGTTGAACTACAAAAACAGAAAAGTTATTTTTACGCGGTCCTTCCCCTATAACGAGCTGTTAGAAGAATCATTACCTCTGTTCATTCGAAATCCCCGTGTAGACCACAGTGCAGTTGCTTACAGAGACCGTGGCATCAGATATCTTCTGAAGCTTCGCCAGCACAGGCACCCCTTCCGATTCCGCCGATTTCGGGTGTCTCTCCTTGAGATCCCTCACCACGTCCAGGATTCCTAAAACTACAGTATCCCAAAGATACAGTAACCCTACCTCTGTAGAGATTGATGGAAGGATCGGCCAGACGCAGGCCCAGACGATTGAGACCACTGCTGGTCACATCAATCGACAGCTGGAGGGAGACGGCCCAATTGGCCAGGAGACGTTCCGGGGCTTCTTTACGACGAAGCAGCTTTCCTTGGGCCAGGCGACAGGACAACTCCAATTGCCAGCTGAAATGAAAACATGATATAATTCTACAGTAGCCTTACCCCTCGCGGCTTCTGAAGGCCTCGGCGGAGAGTTCGTCCACGGTCACGTGGAGCATACACTCAGGAATCACCTCGAAGAGGACCAACTGGATACTTGTGACGGACAATCCACAGTACTTAAAATACGCCGTTTAGCTGAAAATCTCCATTGCGATCAACCTGGATAAGATGAAGGAATCTGGAGAGGGAAGTGCCTCCTGTGCCTCCCTTTGAACTTTCCTTCGGCAGCAGCTGGGAATCCGCTTCGATGCGCACATCCCCGAAGCGAATGAGAATCGGTTTACTGGAGGAATATTAGAATGTAGGAGGGAAAACGGGAGTGACTACCTGACTTGTTGGGGAAAGAACTGGAGGGAGGCTTCGTCGATGTGGACGGAGACGCCGTTGCGCAGGCGGAAACGGACGTCGGAGAGGCGGAGCCAGCGGACGTCGCCAACGCTGATGGGGCACCGGGCGACCAGGGAGAGGATGGAGGAGACGATCCAACCACAGTATCTGCAATGACAGGTTTGTTGTGTATAAGGGAAAAAACGGGTAGTTCTGCTTTTTACCTTTTCTGGCGACCTCATGCCGCTTCCCGCTTTTTTTCTGGTGACCTCAGGCCGCTTTCTGCCTTTTCTGGCGATCTCAGGCCGCTTTCTGCTTTTTCTGCCGACCTCAAGCCGCTTTCCGTGGCGACCTCAGGCCGCTTTCTGCCTTTTCTGGTGCTCTCAGGCCGCTTTCCGCTTTTTCTGGCGACCTCAGGCTGCTTTCTGCCTTTTCAGGTGCTCTCAGACCGCTTTCTGCTTTTTCTGGCGACCTCAGGCCGCTTTCTGCTTTCTTTTGGTGACCTCATGCCGCTTCCGCTTTTTTTGGTGACCTCAGGCCGCTTTCTGCCATTTCTGGCGACCTCAGGCCGCTTTCTGCTTTTTCCTGGCGACCTTAGGCCGCTTCCGCTTTTTCTGGCAACCTCAGGCCGCTTTCCGCCTTTTCTGGCAACCTCAGGCCGCTTTCCGCTTCTTCTGGTAACCTCAGGAAACGAACTGGGGTAGTTTGGACCATTCCGACGTTTTAACCACCTAGCCATCCGAAACAACAAAATGTAAAGTTCGAATCCTCCTAAGGGAACAATCTCTTACATGGTTAGAACATTTTTTACAGTAAAATAATGTAAACCCACTAATTTTGAAACATTACATTCAAATTTTTTTTGTAATTGAACTCCCGGGTTAGCCCCGTTTTAACATTTTGTTGGCCAAGCCTTCCGACGGCTTAGAAAATAGGCATTTTTGTTTTGAAATCCATTTCTTCAGCTTTTGAATCTTACCTGCGAAAGATCCAGACAAATAGACCGACGATAATCAGAAAGAAAATCATCCTATGAGATCATCTGAATCCGCCCATTGCACCAGAATCCCCTCTTTCCTCTCGATATCTCCAAGCATTGACTTCAATCACCGACCAAAATATGTTATTAATTAATATCTTCATGATTATAATAATGGGAATACAAACGTGTATATACAAAGGTCATACCTATTTCGCACACGTGAGATCGAGGCGAAAAACGAGAGAAGGCAAATGTGAGAGAGGGGACTAGAATGATCACAGAGTGGGGAGGCAGTGACAATATATACAACAGGGGAATGGAGGGAACCCGTTACTCCGCTTCGGGGAAGATTAGCATGAAGGCGACTACGATGAGGACGCCGATGAAGAGACAGGCGATCTTCTTCAGTCGGGGACCCTTCTTCTCCAGTTCGTGGGGGACCACTTCGAAGGTGGTGATGTAGAGGAAGGTACCGCAGGCCAGTCCTGAAAGAGGAGGGGTTAAAGGGATTCTCCTACAGTAAACAGTCATTAAAGGATGTCCAGGGTACAGTAACCCTCCTCCTTACCTTGCAAGATAGAGGCCACCAGGGCGGCGGTGGTCTTCTTCCCTCCGGAAATCAGCGCCATGATGGAAATTCCGCCGAGGCCTCCGATTAGAACCTTGAAATCAGATTAGGAGACTAAAAAGATGGCGGCACCTGAATACTGAAGCAGATGGCGCAGAGGGCGACCCAGGGGGTGCTCATCCCGCTTTGGACCAGTCTCACGCCCATGCTGAAGCCGATGATGCATTTGTGGAGGATCAGGGCAGCGAATACCTGGAAGTGAGGGTTTAGAGAGAAGGAGAGAGAGAGAGATGAGAGAGAGGAGAGAGAGGAGAGAGAGAGAGGAGAGAGAGAGGAGAGATAGAGAGAGAGAGAGAGAGAGAGAGAGAGAGAGAGAGAGAGAGGAGAGAGAGAGAGAGAGAGAAGAGAGATGAGAGAGAGAGAGAAAGAGAGACCAACCTCTAACAACTTCGAGGCGTCTCCTATGACAGCCAGCGACAGCCCCTCAAAAAGAGCGTGGAGCGAGAGGGCCAGGACCTGAAACAACCCACAAATTAGAATCCATCGAAAGAAGCTCACCAGAAGGATGGAACCGAGCTTCGACTCGGCCGATTCGTCGGTCTCCTGATGATGTTCATGATGACTACTGCTACCGTACTCCTCCTCGTGTTCGTGCAGGTGGATGTGAGGATTCGATCCGAACACCCCCCGCTCTCGGGCTTCTAGAACAACCTGGAAGATTTCATATTTCTCATAGATTCAGACTCAGGGAATAAAAGAAAGTGGAAGAATGAGGGTACCTGTTCTATGGTGAGGACGAAGAGCAGCCCTCCGGCCACGGCGGCCTCGGCGATGGGGAAGGAGGTCTCGACGCCGGCTTTTTCGAAGGATTCCAGGGCTTCTGGAAAGAAAACAAACGTGATTTTAGTGGAGAAGCAGTGTTTAAAGCCACATATTCAAATTTCAAACGTTTGTTCCAGCCAGCTGGCACGAAGGGTACAGGCCTCGACGCCATTTGACCATCAGGTTAGTAGCACCCTCAGTGGATTTGGGTGTTTTCCTGCCAGCTGGCAACAGTTATTGCTTTCCGGCTTTCCTGCCCACTTTGAGCTGCCGGAGACCATTCAAGGACATTCAGCTGACTCAACCAGATGCCCTTTTCCCCGTTTAACAGCCCCACTTTGAGGCTGTCTACTTGAATCTTAATATTCCATTCGGGACCATTTAAATGCTCTAAATTGGCACAAAATTTGTGTGGGAAACCCACGATTTTCATGAAAATTGGGTTAAATCCGTGGTTTTTCAGCATTGCCACGCCAACGAGTGGGAGCGCGTTGCGATGAGGGACGAGCGCAAGGTCGTCCTGGACAACGAGAAGCTGCAGCTGCGCGGCGAGGAGCGCAAGAACGTGAACGTGTGATAGTGTGTGGCCCTGTGAACTCTAAAAAAAAATCTAGCCACCTGGCAACAGATCGAGGAGACAGGCGGCCAGGAAGACTCCCCCTCCGACGCAGGCCACGTAGGAGGTGATGTGGCTTCGGGCCCAGTCGCTCCGCAGCACCGTCGACACCTAGATTTAATCATTGTTTTATTTAAACTTAATTGAATTTTTAAAAAAATAAAAAATAAAACGAACCATACAGGCGAAGAAGGTGAGGGCGAAGAGGACGAGAAGGAGAAGGGCCCTGAGGGAGTCACGGGCCGGGTTTCCATCGCCCACGGCGGCCAGGTCCAGACCGACGGGAGAGATAAAATCTACCCAGTGCGGTCGCATGGCTGGAAATTCGATGGATTTCAGTGTTTGGAGAGAAATCAAACAAAGAATGTGGTTGTCGAGAGAGAATTAGACATCACAACAGATGAGTCAGGGAAAAACAAGTCAAGGGAAAGCGAGGAGGGATGTGGGAATGTAAACAAAGTAACTCCTGTTGGAAAAGGGACAACTTGCTTTGAGCGGAAGAGAGGTTTGATGACAATTGAGTGTTTTTAAAGTTAACAAATGAAGGAACAGTAATTTTTAAGGCTTCAACAATGGTTAAAACCATTTCTCACTTTTAAGTGGGAATCTATGAACAATTATACTTATTTCTGTGAAAATGTCAACACATTTTTCATTAAAAACGCCTGGAATCTATGCAAAATTCTGCCTGCTTTGAATTTATGTATAAATCAACTAGAAATTGTACAAATTGGAATCCAGGAACAATTTGGAACCCTGGGCAACAAAAAAAAACACTTCCGCTCGAATTCCGGTTTCCATGGGAAAATCATCAAAGTTGGAGCATTTCACTAGTTTTGTGGCTCAATGAATCTCCAAATCGGGTGCAAAACGCTGATTTAGAAAGAAATCGAAGCCTTCGTCGATCCGAAGGTACTGTAATTGGTTAGAAACCAGAAGAAACATAAAACATAACAAAATAGAGCAAGAGAACAATTTATGAATATCGGAATGTTTGCAAAGTGCCACAGGGGATATGGTGAGAATTACTCGTATGGGGGGAATGACCGGGGAAATGGACACGTGCTCACGGGGTCACACACTACTGTTTTGTTACTATCACACGTTCACGGGGCACTATCACACGTTCACGTTCTTGCGCTCCTCGCCGCGCAGTTGCAGCTTCTCGTTGTCCAGGACGACCTTGCGCTCGTCCCTCATCGCAACGCGCTCCCAGTCGTTGGCGTCGCAATGCTGAAAACCCACGGAATTTAGCCCAATTTTCATGAAAAGCGTGGTTTTCCCACGCAAATGTTGTGCCAATTTAGAGCATTTAAATGGTCCCGAATGGAAATATTAGAATATAGTAGGCAGCACCGAAGCGGGGCTGTTAAATGGGGGAAAAGGGCGTCTGGTTGAGTCAGCTGACTGTCCTTGAATGGTCTCCGGCAGCTCAAAGTTCATTAACCAAGTGATCAAACAAAACAAGCCAAAGGGCTTTAAACCAGATAAAAACCATCGCAAAAAACCAATTTCTGGGGTAAAATTAGCCTTCAGGGAAGGAAGCGAGAGAGTGACATTGATTGAAAGAAACAAGAAGCTATATAGCGGATGGGGATTGCGCGAGATGACGAAAAAGCGCAGACGGCACGCGACGATCACGTGTAATTCGCTGTTACGGAGAGACACCTGATGCAGAGAGAGAGAGAGAGAGAGAGAGATGGATGGATGGATGGATGGAAGACGGTCACTCGGGTATTGTACCGTTCCGTAGCTAGAACACGCGACCTTTATCGCCCTCTATCAGCGGACCAGACAGCCGTTTTTCTGTTGTTCCAGGCGAGCAGATTTCAAATATTTTGACGATACGATTCCAAAAAAATGATGATTTTGGTTGATAATATTTCCATTCGGGGCCATTTCGCGGTTAAATCCATCCGTTGGAGGTCCAGAAAAGGGAAAAGTACCTCGCAGGGTTTGGTGGGCATCAATCCGAAGGCGAAGCCCCTCTTTTTGCAGCCACCGCACTTGAAGAACCTCTTCTCGGCCGAGTGCCTCTGAATGGCGTGGCCCTGCTGCATGCAGAATTCGCTTTGCGACTGAGCAGTGTAGTTGCACTAAACAGTGATGAAAAAGGTTACGGTAGAAGAGCGGCGGTACCTTTTTGCACGTGATGACCTTGACGTTCTTCATGGCCATGCAGTTGGTGGTGAAGGACTCCACCTTCTCCTTGTGCTCCACGGTGTTGAAGTAGCGCTGCTCGGCGTTCAGCTGCTCCTGAAGACAAACTATGAATTGCACGACTCGAAGTGGCTTGAACTAGTCCTCCAGAAGGCCCAAAACTACCTTGTCGGCCTCTTTCTCGTGGATGCTCTTCTTCTTCAGAAGCTTGTCCAACTCGTCCTTGTCATTGATGGATCCCAGCTGTCGTCGCTGCTTCGCCGGCGTTCCGCCACTCGTCTCCACGTCTTCTGCAGCCGTCCTCTTGACGCCCTTTCCCGTCCCGATGGCTCCTCCCTTCCTGTTCTTCAGGATGGCTATCGCTCGCAGCTGAAACTCCATTCCCTCAGAACTTCAGCATCTGCTGAACAAACCCTGGCCGCCTCGTGCTCGGCGTCCCTCGATTTGCTGTGGCCGAGATTGATCTCCCCACCGGAGCGCAGCCCAAATCCAAGGGTAGGGGCACGGTTGATAGCCGCCTGTTTCTTTACTTCCTTCAAATAACGAGGTTTAAACCACACAAAGAAAGGGAAACCTCTCGTTCCTGTATGAAATTCGACATGGAGACGGGCCTTTGCTTGGCCTGTAGCACCTCCGGCTGCTTGTTCTTCAGGGATTCGTGTCTTTGAAGGTTCCTCGCCCCGAGAAGGAAAGCCTGCAACTTTCAAATTGTACTCTCAGCCTCTTCCACCAACCCTGTCGCTCATGATGGCCTTGAGCTGACTCTTCTCGTCCTCTTTCGTAGTCGTCTTTAGAGTGGACGCCCTGAAGGCCGTCCCTTCGGCCACTTTCATCGTCCCCGCCTCGTTCATCACTCCCTTCGGCACGGCGGTGCTTTTGCACGGCGGCCTGGAATCATCCGAGTTCACCTCAAACACTGGCTTCTTTACCTATTGTTGACCATGAGACCGGCTGGCTGCGCCGGCATGAAGCTCTTCCTCTTGGCCGCAACGGCACTCACATTGTTGAAGACTCCTGAAGACCGGGGTCAGGAAGATGGAAGCAGAAGGCTAACCTCTCTTCGACGAGAGCTTCCTCGCCTCGCTCATGACGTGGTACACGCAGTATTCCGAAGTGTCCGAATTGACAAAGTTGGTGCACTTCTGCCCGCTCTGGCAGGTCCCTTTGCAAATGCTGAAGTTGGCGCAGAAGCCCAGGTCGATCACCTGCGACTTCTTGGACACCTTCAGTGTCACCAGAGGATCTAAAACAGAAGGTTTAAAAAGTCACTGAAAGGCACCTTTGCTGGTACTCTGCTGCTGGTCAGCCATCTGGGCGGAAACGAGGGCCACGGTGGAGCCGGCCTGTAGCTTCCAGTTCTCCTTGCAGGATTCTCCGAAGAGGAGGACCTTCACCGGTTTGTCCTGGCAGTTCTAAAACAGTTTTTGGTCGGTTTTGAGCGAACGGCGGACCCTGAGGTCGTGAAGTTTCCAAATGAGGAATTCGTTGCCGTTGGCACTCTTCTTCGTCTCTCCCTTGTCGATTACAACGCCCATGGTGACCCAGGAATCTGGAAAAGATTCATTTGAATTTAGCCTTCAGAAACAGGGGCTTACCTTTTATTTCCTGTCCGTGACGGAGAGTCATGAGACGGATCTTCTGAACCCCGTCGACCAAAGTGTCGAAGGTCATGGAACTCACGCGGGGATTCCTGATAGAATGGTATAAAAAATCGCAAACTGGTGAGATTACTTGATCTTCAAGGCGAAGAACTTGTCGTAGACTGCGATGACCGGCTTCTTCTCGAGGAACTGCTGGATTCCCAAGGCCGGCGCCTTCGTGACGGTAGGTTCGGCCTTAGAAGAAAGAAGGATCTGGGTGGAGGGAGAGCTCTTGCTCAACAGCTTCTGGATCGATTTTCCCGACTCATTCAGGGACCTGAATTTGAATAGTTAAAGAGAGCAGTCGGGGAAGACTACTTCTTCTCGTAGAGTTCCTCGTTGTCCGAATCGTCGGATTCCATTCGCAGTTGGTCCCTCACATCGGCCTTTGTGGAGGAAATGGCAGAAGAGCATAAATCTAAACAATACTTCAATGGAAATCGATGGAACGACCGAACCTTTAGTCTCCTGTTCGGTGAGTGTGAGACGGCGCTCCTCCGGCTCCTCGAAAATGGGGGTATCCGTTCTATCCTGAAACAGGATTTAAACAAAATTTCAAGGCAAACAAACCCCTTCGTCGTCTGAAAGCTCCTCATCATTGGCCATGTGCGAGGCGGTGGAGAAGAAAGTGTCGTTTACGGAGGAGGCCGTTCTAGAAAGCTTTTCTTAGGAAATAAAACAATCCAATTATGGTTTTAATAACGATTACAATTAAAATTACATGTTTATGGCGGAAGTGTCGTTGCAGGTGACGAAGGTATCGTCCTCCTCCTCTTCTTCGCCGGCCAGCGCCAGGAAGTCGTCCAATTCGTCGCACATTCTTACCTGAACACTCATTTTACTATTCAATTTAAAAAACACACACAAAAAAGGCGAAGGAAATGGAAAAATAAGGGATATGTAATAAAAAGAACACGAGTTTAAAAAGTTGGCGCCAAACCAATTGCCGCATGGAAAATCGTAGACCGGGGATACAATCGTGGCGGGACCAGACATACAAAGACTAGTGATGAAAACTTTTCTTTTCAATCGGGGATTTAGTGGGAATCTAATGCAATTCTATTGATTTTTAAGTTTAAAAAATACAAAATGGGAGCAATGACATGATCCCACTCAACATTGTCGTAATGATGCTACTTATTGGCAAACATCTGGAAGGTCCACTAAATGTAACACTTCTCAAACTTCCTGCTAAAACCTGCTCTATCCTGGATTAGCGGTCCTTAAAAATTATAGCAGTCCTTACGACTATAGCCGTCCTTGAAACCATATAGCGGTCCTTAAAAATTACAGCGGTCCCTAAAAGTCCTTAAAATTTGCTCATAGCGGTCTATAAATTAAAGTGGTCCTTAAATATTATAGCGGTCCTTTAAAAAACCTAAAATTTAAAAAAAATTATTTTTATTATATTTTTATGTTTGCAATGTTTTCGTTCGTTTTTTTATATTTTCGACACTTTCAGTAGATTTTCTCTCTTTTTGTCCTTTGATCTCGAACGAACACATTGCAAACGTAAAATATAATAAAAACATTTTTTTTTAAATTTTACATTTTTTAAAGAACCGCTATACTATTTAAGGACCGCTGTAATTTTAAAGGACCGCTAATCCAGGATAGAGCCCTAAAACCCCAATCCTTTCTTTCCAACAACAACAAGAACAACATGTTTATATCACAGAATCAACAATTAAACCGATCACTAAACCAGACTTCCTCAAGACCACGTCTCGAACTGCAGCCGTCCCTTGGCCTCCAAGTGGTCCGCCAGCAGTCCCTCGGCCCATCCGTTCCTCTCCCCGATGCCGTTGATCGCAGTCACCACCGCCTTTGGCATGTCTCCAGCACTTCCGGCCACGAAGATCTGGCCTGAAAAGATTACTGTAAGCCAAGGAAATGAGGGATCAATCACCGCCTGCGGAAATCAACTGCCAGACGAGGTCGGAGTTCTGGCGAATGCGGTCCTGGACGTAGACCTGGAACAGAAGCTTTCGTTTGTACTTGGTTTGTAGTTTACTCATCAAAGAAGCTAGAAAATTAGCATACCAGAACACCCCTTGACCTGCTTTTTGGAAATTAAAAGCCGATTTTGCAACCAAGGGCCGCTTTTTGCCAACCATAGGCCGCTTGAACGGCTGGGAGACCTCACTTCTTCAGGGTCCTTCATACAACGTCTGGCTATGAAATTTACCTTCTCCGCGGAATCCCTACTGAAGGCGGTGATACAGCTGACAGAAGCCAGTGTGGGCCACTCGGAGGCAAAGTAAAAGTCCTTTCGTTCATTACGACAGCCGAAGAACAAAACGCCCTCCGAGGCTCCCTCCTCACTGAAAATAAGGGTTTCTTTTATCGACTGCGTCTATCACTAACCTATCTCTCCAGCGAAGGAAACTCCTGAATGGGGCCACTCCGGTGCCCGGACCGATGCAAATCGCAGGCCTCTCGGCCACAGGGAAACGGAAGGTGCCGGGACGCAGTTTGGCAAAGACCTGGAAGATTAGGATGAAGGAGTTAAAGGACTGGGTACCGTATCTCCGGGTCGGAGCCTGGAGACGAAGGAACTGCAGAGACCCCGTCTGGGTGTGGCCATCCGGGAGCGGTACTCCACCTAAATACGAAATATATTCTCGGTCGGCTCTTTCTCCCTCCCCCCCCTCTCCTCTCTCTCTCTCTCTCTCTCTCTCTCTCTCTCTCTCTCTCTCACGCACGACATCAGGTCAAGCCGTTTAAAGGGACCGCCAGGGGCCTTTTACAAGTTTACTTAAGTTTCAATATTCGATTTTGTTCAAATTGCCAGATAAACTAGACATTTTAAATTTCTCCCTTGAAACAATTCTTTACAACGGCTTCCAGCAAACGGGCCATGCGCAACTGCCGCCGCGCGCTGTTTACAGGACTGTATGCGGCATTTGGCATGTTGGTGCTGTGCCAAAAGTTTTTGTGCGGCAAACGGCAGCTCATATTTCAAAAACTGAAAATCAATGGAAATTCAGTATTTTAAGTTGGAAAATGAGGAAATGCTAAGTAATTGCCTTTAAATAGTTTAGGAGTTGTAAGAATACCCCCAAGCACTAATTTCATGCTCAAATGTGTCCGCTGCGGACTTCTCTCGTTGTCTGTGTCTCACCGCGAGAGAGTTGCGTCCAACTGCCGTACGGCATTAGCGGCGCCGGGAGGGGTAGTCGGCGGCTAGGCCCACCGTAATCTAGCGGAGGGTCGCGTTGGGAAAAATACAGTGGATACTGTAACCCCCAAAAGGACCCTGACGGCCCCTTTAAGGAAATAAGTAAGCCTAACCTTAGCCACGAGGAGCTGTATGCGATCCGGCTGTCTCTCAGCCGCCGAGGCTATGCTGAAAGCCCTCGGACGAATGGCCGGAAAGAGGTCAAATAGGTATTCCGGTGAGATCGACGGAGCCGTGTGGGGGAAGTCTCGCAGGGCTTCGGATGTGGTTCGACGGGAACGGTAGCTGTAGTCCAAGAGATCGTCCTGAATCCCAATGAGACCGGTCAAGAATAAAGCCAACAATAGCCTTCGGACTGGCCAATTCGATGAGCCTCTCCTTCTCCATCGAATCCGTGGCCAGCGTTGCCAGCATCTCAAAAAACGTCTTCTTGGGAATCGCCTGCAGGTCGAAGTACGATTCAAAACACCGTCTCAGGGTAGTTTTCTCTGCAAATCATAATTCAATCTTTCATAAATTGGCTCCAACCGCCTAGAAGCCATTGGGGCGGGACTTTGGAGAAAGGATCCCTCGGATGAATGACGACAGGGCGATCCAGAGTCTCGTCACTGTAGCCGAGGGCTTCGACGGCCACAGCCACAGTTTCCTCCAGATTCCGGGGTCGGATCATGAGCACGTCGCCCGGTTTGTAGGCCCATTGGGACCAATCGGAGACCTTGAAGTCTACAAGACGGGTGTCCTGAAAGGGAGGGGTTAGAGAGCGAGAAAGAGAGAGAGAGAGAGAGAGAGAGAGAGAGAGAGAGAGAGAGAGAGAGATCCCACCTGAAAGTGGTCTTCGGCCGTCACCCTCTGATTCTCCTCGACGGTCAGGGGAAAGTAGTCCTGTGCGGAATCAGCTTTGTACGGCTCACATGCGAAATCCAGGCGAAACTTCGACGGCAGAAGGGCGTGAGGGTCGAATGAAGAAGTGATTCCCTGAGATTATTGATTAATACGTTAAAATCAAACAAAAGTACCTCAAAAAGTGATTTCTCGAGGATGAACTGCCACAACTCCTCCTTCCACGGGACCAGTCCTCCGTCAAGGCCCAGTTCGTGCTGATCGTCTCCTGAAATGAATATATACGGTTTGTCAGAAGAACAATTCTAAAAACCTCTAGTTTATGTGTTTCCCAATAATTTTTAGTTACCCCTCCCGCTACAGGCTCCTCCGATTCACTAGTGGCGGTCGATGGATTAAGTGACCTCTGCATAGTAATATCGTTGAGATAAGGGCACTCGCCCTTGACGGAGGATCACCATATTTGTATTGATTGGAAACTAGAATTATACCATTTGCTGTGAAAGTTTAAGTCTCGCCAAACTTAGAGGCCCCATCAATGAGACCCCGGTTGACAAGGAGACCAAATTTTTCAAAAAGTTAGAAAAAAGTATTTGATAGGTATGGTGGCAAATAAGTGTCTCTAGTATAACTATTCATCAAAACACTTGACGCAAAAAAGTTTTGTCGAGTGGGGATCGAACTGGGGTAGTTTTGATTACCAGTACGACCACTTAGCCACTCGGCCATAGAATTTTACAAAAATTTATATAGGGTAGTTCGAATCTTCCTTTACACAGTATCTTTTGCATGTTTAGAACTATTGTTTACAACAAAAATGAAAGAAAAATATTAAGTTTTGAATGAGTTTTGAAATAATTTAAAATTCGATTTTCAGGAAACCTCGGACAGGCAGAAAGCGTAGAGGACACGAATCCTCTGGAAGTTCCAGTGCATTATTCTGAATCTTACCTAATCCTAGAGGTGTCATCATCTGTGCTCCCAGCTGCTTCAACCGACGGTAGAGTTTCTTCCCGGCAAAGTTGTACTTGGCATAGGAGGAGTCCCCCAACCCGAATACGGCGCAGTAGACCCCTTGGAGCCAGTTGCCTGCCAGACTCTTCCTCAGAAGCCACCGCCAGGCCGTCTGCATATTCGGGGGGATATCCCCCTGCCCCGTCGTGCTCGTCACAAAGACCACTGCCCTCTCTTCCGGTAGTTTCTGAAGTATTCAGATGAAAGAGAGTAAAGAAGATGAAGAGACCTCGATGGGGAAGTCGTCGAAGGAGACCACGCGAACGGCGATGTTGCGGAGCAGCGCCTCGCGACGGAGGGATTCGCCCAAGTCTTGTGAGGTACCGGTCTCCGTGCCGTATAACACCAGAAGACTCATCTAGACGATTTTCAGATTCAACTGGTTTTTGGATGCGATAGATGACTGACTAACTACGACTCTTACCCAAAAATTAAGAGAAATGGGAAGATTTCATGAAGATATATAGATAACACGCAACGGGATTGGTATAAATTACACGGAGAGGGGAGAAGATCAGGCGTCGACCGGTTCGTAGGCAATGTCCCTCTGGATATCGTTGGCGAACTCGTACCACAGCTTGCTGACGTCGACCGGCGGCAGGCGGATCTTCTCGTCCGGGGTGATGTGGACCACTGGAAACGAATTGATTAACTACGGTATCAAGTAAGTGCTCAATGAACAGACAGTCCCTAGGAAAGAAGCGCCGTATTCAAAATGTGATAAAACTGACTGTTGCAGACTCCTCCGGAGCCAGAGTCTCGGTAGGTGGCGTGCATGATGGCTCTGCGGCCGAGCATGCGGGCCTCCTCGTCGGTCATCTTGGCCTTGTAGTGGGTGTCGAGGATTCCGTAGGCGTTGAGCGATCCGGAACCGACGGAGCAGACGCGCAGCTGGCAACGGTCGCCATCGCTGTCGACCTTGAAGATCTGAGGGCCGCGCTTGTCGTATCCGGCGACCATCGATCCCTAGAAACCATTTTATTAGGATAACGTAGAGATCCCTACCACAGAAAGTCCCTGTCCCTTGTAGTTGTACAGCACGTTGGCGAAGTACTTGCTGGCGGCACAGACGGTGATCGGGGTCTTCTCGCGAAGCTCGTAGAGGCTAAATTACTCACATTTTTACAGCTTCACAACAGATTCAGTAGAAACGTGAAGACACTCACTCGCAGTACTTTCCGACGGTGCGCGTCCAGAACTGGCAGTCGGCCGCTCCTCCGGCCATGGTGGCCACCATACGCTCTCCAATATCCAGAATCTTCATAACCGACTTGGATGCTAAAATAAACCGCTGGGAATGTTTAAAAAATATTATGTGAACAAAAGGAATAAAACTTACAAATGTATTCTCCGGCAGAGGCACGAGAATCGACAGCGATGATAATTCCTCCCTTGTCGTTGGGAGTGGCGGGTTCGTAAACGAAGGCGAGAGTGGTGGTTCCCTTACGGAACTGCAGGCTACCAGCGGCCTTGCCAAAGTGCTGGGTCACGAATTCCTTGGCCTAAAGAGAAATATTCACAAAGGATATGAATTGAATGAGATGAAATGAAGCTAAAACCTACCGGAATGCCGAGAGGCGGGTTGGGGAAGGCCATCGTACTGTGCACCGGCTCGTGCATGAACTCATTCTTGAGGGCGAGGGTCTCGCCGGTCTCCTCATCGTGATCGTCGAATCCACAGCCCCACATTTCTGAAATTCGATGTTCAATCAAACAAATAACTATGGAAAGGGTAATAGATGGATTAAACCACATAGAACAAGAAACAAAATACTTTAATAAATATTACATCGTGTAAAATCTAGAAACATAATACTAACCCCGGGCAACAAATTTTGGTACATAAAACAACAACTGGGGGGGGGGGGGGGGGAGGGACAGGCTAGTCTCGTTTGACGGGGGTCCAGGCGGAGGCGAGCAGGTACGAGAAGTACATGCAGAAGCCGTGGATCTGAAGGGCGACGGCGAAGAAGATGTACCAGATGATCACCATAGGGAAGGTGCCCTGCAAAGAAAGCATTCAACGATGTCAGGTAGTTGCATCAAGTAACAAAAGCCCGAAATAGAGGAACACTCACCCTGAATGTAGGTGTGTTGCTGTTTTCATCGAAGATGTAGTCGTGGAGTTCGGGAATCTGGCCTCCAAGTCCAATCATGCAGGGCAGGATTCCGACGAAGAACTGGGCGTAGTAGTGGTAGTTGATCAGCTTCACCTGAACTCGGAATATAAAACACAATCAGGGGTTACTTACGTTGTTCCGCGAGAAGGAGGCCAGCGCCAGTGCGATGGGGATGAAGGAGAAGCACCAGACGTACTCCCACGGGTAGGCGGATGGCATGTCGATGCGCTCGAACAGCTCGAGCTTCCATCCGCACTGCTTGCGCAGGAACTCGCTTCCAACCTAAATCACTTGAATTAATACCGTTTATACATTAAAACTGACCTTGACCCACATGAAGGCCAGGATGAGGAAGTGGGGGACGAAGAACCACTTGAGAGTGGTTTTGTAGGTGGCACTGAAGAATAATAATAAGGAATGAACACTGGAGGACGGAATACCTTTCCTGGTAGTGCGCGGCGATCCGTTGCCGGTGCTGGAAGTCGGTTCCATCGGTACCGGCAGCACGGGCACCTGCTTTGGATGACATACTGGAAGAACGGCACATTAGAAACTTATTATGACAAGGAAGCAAAGGGATACAAAGAATAGTTAAAATAAATAAATGTTAGCTAATTTGAGAGAAACTCAAAGAATTCTGACAAGACAAAGCTCTCATACGCAAAAATTTGTCCGTGAGGTTTTAGGAAATGATTCCCACTATGCTGTGTATTTAAATCCATTTAAATAACGTAAATACGCACATTCTCACTTTATAGAAAACAAAAAAAAATAATCAACTAACTCAATAAAATACAAAGTAAGTGAAGGTACATTAGAATACAACCACTGCTTTTTGCCGTTTTTTTTCACTGATCTGGGTATTTAAATGGTGTTTAACTATGTAATTCAGTTCATTCTAAGTTTACAAATACAAAAATTCAAAATAAAATTAATAAAACATAAAATCATCAAGACAGAACAACGGGAATTCAAAATCATCAGCGGCCGAAAATTGTCATCGCGTCGGAGTTAAAGGGCGGGAATGGGAATAGAGCGCACTTGTGATCTCAACAAGAAAGCAATTTTCTTAAGACAAATTGGTAAAATAATCTTTATTCTGTTATCAGAAACACAATACAAATGTATATATCAATTTAAGACACCTGCCCTTCCAACAAAAACCGAAATTGCCTTTCAGCTGCCTCCCGATGGCCCTCAATATCCTTGTTTGTGATTTTAAACCAGGGAAAGCGGTCGCCAGTTGTCGTAAAAGAAGTCCAAGCTTCGAAAAAAGAGGCAAAACTGTTGTCAATCCGTTGGATATAGACAAAACGACGTTTACACTCCAGATTTGGGTGGTACTCCATCACCAGGAGTAGTTTTGAGCAATCATTTGTCATGACGATTTGAACTTGAAGTGGATTACGATCGGGTAATAAGATTTCAAATCTTCTCGGTGATATACCATCATCAATGAAGGAGGAGTCAGAATAGATCGAAAGTAGAATCTGGGTGCTTTCAGGGTTCGTGTACAAACGACTATATTCCTATAAAAAGAGTTGTAATTATTAAAGGGCTGAAGGAAACCTTAACCAAATCCAGGCAGAGTCTTTTGAGAAGAGGTTGTTTTTCAAAATCAAAAGTGAGGATGACAGATTTCTTATTCGAAATTAATTTGCGAAATCCGTCAAAAGAAGCATTTTGCCACTGGATATAATCGTTACCGAAAAATTCTACACAGGATGCGAACTGAAAATCGGTTTTTCTCTTCCATATCTTTCTTCCTCTTTCTCTCTATGTGTGTGTTTGTGAGTGTGTGTGCATGTGTTGCTTGATTGTGGTTGTGTGAATGTGTGACTGCGAAACTTGTGAAATTTGTGCTACTCTTAAAGGGGAAGGACCGCGTAAAAATAATTTTTCTAATTTTGTTATAAAAGTCTAGATCTCATAACGAGGAATCCGAAAAATACCTTTACCTATTTTGGATCAAAATGAATCGATTTAGGAGCGCTTGAAATTTGGGGAAATTACAATTTGAATTTCCGCTAACTCTGCGTCTCCCCATTTCCCACACTCTCTCGCCCACTCTGGCCGTGTTTTCGTGCGGCAAACGCGTAAAACGGCCGTGTAAACGCGCCCCTTTTGCAGCCCAAATCATATAAAAGGGGTATGTTTCAGAATCGTGGAAACGACATCAATTCAATAAAATAATTGTTAAGAGACTGTGAAAAATTAATTGTAGTTTGTAAGGGAAGATTTACGGCATGTGTTTGTGTTCGTGAGTGTTAAAGGGGAAGGACCGCGTAAAATTGATTTTTCAAAGTATCTTTATTAGAGTTTCATTCAGTAGATATCGTACCCCTTTTATATGATTTGGACTGCAAAAGGGGCGCGTTTACACGGCCGTTTTACGCGTTTGCCGCACGGAAACACGGCTAGAGTGGGCGAGAGAGTGTGGGAAATGGGGAGACGCAGAGTTGGCGGCAATTCAAATGGTAATTTCCCCAAATTTCAATCGCTCTTAGATCGGTTCATTTTTAAGCAAAATGGGTAAAATGGGTAATGGTATTTTTTCGCAATCCTGGGAATGAGATTTAGGCTTTTATCACAAAATTATAAAAATTATTTTTCCGCGGTTCTTCTCCTTTAATACGCGTGTGCATGTGTAGGTGTGTATGTGCACGTGTTTATGTGTGTTTGTTATGTGTCCGTGCGTCTGAATGTGTGTATGTGTTGTCTCTGTGCCCCACCTTGAATGCCGCCATCGTGACAATCGATTTGAGGTCTACCTTCTTGATAAAAGCAGATAAATTATCAAATCGGATGACTTTAATTTTTTGTAAGAGAAAATGCTCATTTCTATTGTCAATCACCAAATATTTACAATGGGGTCGCAATTTGCAAAGGAATTCCGCCAATTCTGAATTCGCTTGAACTTCGTCTTCGGAAAACTTAATCAGAAACGTTTAATTTTAAAACAATTGCCTACCACTTCAACTACAAATTGCAGAATTGAAACGGCTGATAGTCTTTTGATGCAATCCTCAGAAGACCATTTGGTAGTCTCTTTCTTTCCTTGGTATCTTTGATTGATTGTAAATTTATTCTAAATGCGAATTGCTTTTTTATTGTTTTTGAATGAACTAACCTCAGGCGTTACACTAACTTCCATGATACTCGGACCTGCCTCTGCTCGGATCCCAAATCGATTTGCTTCAACGAACGAATCGATTGCCTTCGAAGTGCGTCGGAGACGAAGAAGGGCCCTGGTTTTCATCTGAAATGCAGAATTAAAGGGGAAGGACCGCGTAAAAGATAATTTTTATAAACGTGTGATAAAAGCCTATAACTCATTCCCAGGATTCCGAAAAATACCACTTTTACCTATTTTGGATTAAAATGAACCGATTTAGAAGCGCTTGAATTTTCGGGAAATTACCATTTGAATTGCCGCCAACTCTGCGTCTCCCCATTTCCCACACTCTCTCGCCCACTCTAGCCGTGTTTACGTGCGTCAAACGCGTCAAACGGCCGTGTAAACGCGCCCCTTTTGCAGTCCAAATCATATAAAAGGGGTATGTTTCGGAATCGTGGAAACTACATCTACTCAATGAATCAATTGAAAAGAAAGTTTGAAAAATCAATTTTACGGGGTCCTTCCCCTTTAAGTTTTGAAACCGACCTTGTTAAAGATGTCAAGTTGAATATGTCGCGGTATCTTAGAGAATCGAAGTTTCTAAATGTATTATTTTTATTAAACTTAATTGAAAACTAACTTTGTATTCAAAAAGGTAGACGGCGATCCGGTGCTCCACGTAGGGGGAAATCAAGAGACCTGCAAAATGATCACCCTATGTTCTCTCTCTCTCTCTCTCTCTCTCTCTTACTCTCCCTCTCTCTCTTTCCCTCTCTGAATGAAAACTCACCAATATAAACAAAAAAATGCTGCGAAAGCGGTGAAAAATGAATGACAGTTACTGTAACAACCATGAAGAGAAAGTTCTTAAAATATTAGAATTTACAGAAAGAATGCAATATCAGACCAAACAAGTTCCAATCCTCAAAGCAGTCTCTTCGTCAAATGCAAAACGCCCCAAATACTCGGGGTATATTTTTCGAAAGACTTCGAATAAGTTGAAAAGCACGGTAACAACAAGAATTGTCTTTCCTACTACAATGAATTCCAGAAAACTCAGTTGCAAACCCAATAAATGCATGAGGATGTGAAAAAGGAAATTTCTCTAAAATGAAAGTTTTTTGAGCTTTCGGGCACCTTACGAAAGAGAAGAATAACAGCAAAGTCAAGTAACCGCAAATCACTTTTGCCTGCATGAGCTCTGAAAATCGGTTTTTATTAATGAACACGTATAAAATAAGTGAACAAAATGTTATATGGTTAAAGGGGAAGGACCTCGTAAAATTGATTTTTCAAATTATCTTTATGTTTCGTTGAGTAGACATCGTTTCCACGATTCTGAAACACACCTCTTTTATATGTTTTGGACTGCAAAAGGGGCGCGTTTACACGGCCGTTTTACGCGTTTGCCGCACGGAAACACGGCTAGAGTGGGCGAGAGAGTGTGAGAAAGGGGGAGGCGCAGAGTTGGCGGCAATTCAAATGGTAATTTCCCCAAATTTCAAGGGC